>BMAO01037530.1:0-151353 GCA_019973975.1 Trichonephila clavata | reverse complement strand
CCAGAATTATTATTTTCAGGTAGAGAGAATGTATAGGAGTTTTTTGATAACATTGATGATAATATAGCTTATTATGAGATACCGGCGAATCTGGCGTGTGCGTGTTTCAAGGGTCATTTAATTGGGAGAGCATTAGACTGGTTTTAGGTCATAGGATTTGCGTGTGTAAATGGAGAAGCGACTGTCTTCGCATCGCTTATAAAGAAGTTGTCACATAGTTTTCCAGTGGTGCGGAATAAGTCCGAGTTAGAGGCTCATTTTTTTCATCCAAGCAGCAGAAGGGTCAGACCCCATCGGATTTTATATATAAGTTATTAAAAATCCATAATTAGGTTTGAATTAAGATGATGTAAAATTAGTCGATCACATAGTAATGCGACTCAACCCCAGATTATGGATTATTTAGAGGTTCGAAACCCACAACGAAGGTACAGTTGTTAGAGTTGGTCGGTCGGTATGAGGAACGTCATAGCTGCAGAGAAACCCAGGGTTCGAGTAATAATTTTGCTAGATGACGTTGGGATATGAGTAGGAATCCTGCGGAAAGACGGAATAATGGAAATTGGAGAGATAAAGGGGTCGGAAATAGACAAAATGACCAGAGAGGAGTAAGCAGAGGTGCGAATAATTTTTCTCATCGTGATTATCGAAATCAGGGATTCGAAGGAGGAAACCGCAACAACCAACCCAATCATAGAACAGATCGTTGTCAGAACAGAAGAATGGTGGTTAGGAAAAGTCCTATTGATGATTCAGCAAGACGGAATTGGAGGCGTGGTGATTGTACCAGCGGAAGGCAAGGGAATGCCAATTTAAACTTTCTAAGAAGTCGTGTTGCAGGAGGTAAGCGGTTACTAGTTGAGTCAAATCCTCCTAGTCGGATCAAACTTAATTCATTACGGTTATCACCAGTTGATCTTCCATATGTGTCGATTCTTTTAAATGACACGTTTGTAAAAGCTCTCTGGGGTACAGGTGCGGAGAAGTCATTTATTTCAGAGGAGACATACCGATCATATTTTTCTTTTCGTCCTATTAAAAAATCGTTAGCAGAAGTAGTTACGGCACAAGGGTCGCAGTGCACAAATTTGGGCACCGTTGAGTTACAGATTAAGATAAGGGAATTTTCGAAGTTATGGAATTTTCATGTGATTGCTGAGATGCAATATCCATGCATCTTGGGCATTGATTTTATGTCGCATGCAAAGATATGTTTTGATTTTTTTACGAAATCGTTAATCATTCCGGACTCGCAGATTGAGAAAGGGGTATTTTCGGACGAACTGGTGCGGATAGATTTATCAAAGACTAAGTTAAATGCAGGGCAAAAACAGAAGTTGCAGATTTTGTTTAAGGAATTTCAAGGCTTGTTTTCGGCTAAACTAGGTCTGACGCATGTGTTTTGTCATGAAACTGATACGGCTGATAATCTCCTGTTTCTTCGAGACCTTATCGCTATGACAGGGTTAACAGGGTATCATTGACTACCACGTCAAGAAGATGCTGGACAATGGAACTATAATTCCAACAACATCGCCTTACGCATCTCCTGTAGTTTTATGTCGGAAGAATAACGGGTTGCCGTTAGACGACCAGAAGCTTATAATTTCGCAATAAATTATAGAAAATTGAATGCGATAACGAGGTATCCACGATATCCGCTACCGCTAATTGATGATTTGATCACTAATATTCCACACACCGAAATTATGTCATCACTTGATGTACGAAGCGATACTTTCAGATGGCGGTAGACCCCAAAGATATTAATAAGACGGCATTTGTTACAAAAAATGGTACTTTTGCATTTACTCGCATGCATTTGGCCTTTCGGGGGTGGCTCCAAATTTTTAGAGGGCATCGAAATAATCTTAATTTAGTTCTCGGGCGTTTTATATGCTGCTAAATGGATGATGTTATCATTCATCTCCATCTTTAAGCGCCATGTCGAGCCCTTACGGGAAGTATTCAGATTGTTGCAAGAGGCTGGTTTAACGTTATATCGTGAGAAATGTCATTTCGCGAGGGAACAGTTACGTTATTTGGGTCTAGTTATTAGTAAAGAGGGAGTTAGGACAGACGAGGAGAAAGTAAAACCAATTCTTAAAATGAAACCTCCAAAATATGTGAAGCAGGTAGCAAAATTTTTAGGAATGACGGGTAGGTATCAAAAGTTTATTAAGGACTACGCAGACCTGTGTGAGCCCTTGTATGGTAACTTTATACGGATGCTAGTTCAGTGGGGGTAGGGGCAGTGTTGACGCAGAATAATAGGCCTATTGCGTTTGCCTCAAGAACATTAAACCGCGCAGAGAGGAACTATAGTGTGACGGAAGGTGAATGTTTGGCTGTCATATGGGCGTTAAATAAATATCGCACTTATTTCGGATCTTTGCCGGTGAAGGTGATAAAAGAACATGCAGCACTTACCAAATTAACGAACGGGAAGAATTTGTCGTGTAGAATGATAAGGTGGACGCTTAAGTTGGCAGATATTAATGTGGAATGGGAGCATCACCCAGGTACGTAAAATGTGGTGGCTGATATATTGTCTAGAAATCCGTTAGATAGTAATGATGAAGCAAATGTGTCTTGTGCGGTGATTATGTCGTTGGTATTATCGTTTAGGGAACAGTTGAGAGAAGAACAGAGGAATGATCCGTAGTTGGGTCATATCATGCGTTTATTATAAAATTCTGACGATAGTTCAATTAATGAGTCAATCTGTAGAAATTGGTCCCGCGATTTTAAATTGATAGATGGGTTGTTATACTATGCAAAATATACAACCAGGATCGGTGAAATTAAGGGCATTTATTCCCAAAACATTACGTAATGATGTTATGCGAGAATTCCATGACTCGCCGATGGTGAGACATCTAGGCAAAAGGCAAACCTACTTAAAATTAAAAGACGCGTGTTATTTCCCATTCATGCGGAAATATATTTATAAATATGTATCAGCCTGCGATCTTTGCCAGAAGACCATTTATAAGAACGGATTACCAGCTGGTCAATTAATTCCGATAGTAACGAATTTTCCAAACGAAATAGTATCTTTTGATTTATTAGGCCCATACCCTGCCACTAGTCCGGAACGTTATAAATTTATTTTAGTAATAACGGATAATTTTTCTAAATGGGTTGAAATAGTTCCCTTAAGGAAAGCTTCGGCTAAGTCAATTGCTAATGCAGTTTTTAAAAATTTTATTTCGCGTTATGGAGCTCCTGTAAAGTTAATTAGTGATAATGGCCCCCAAATGATATCCGAAGTTTTTGAGCAAGTGTGTCGCAGGTTGAACATAAACATGTTAAAACTGTGGTACATCGTCCACAAGCTAATCAAACGGAAAGAATTAATCGTACTCTTCTACAAATGATTTCGAGTTTTGTCGAGGATAATCATACTAACTGGGACCAATTTCTACAGGAGTTTAGTTATGCTTTGAGGGGACAGCAGTACATGAGACAACGGGTAAAACACCAGGGGAAATATTTTTAGGTAGAAAATTAATCACCTTATTTCAGAAATTAGTAGCGGTAACTGATGGATCAGATTTAGTTTGCGGAAATATGGAAAAGTTGTTTGAGGAGGCTAGGAGAAATACTGAAAAGCAGCATGAGAAGTGGGTGAAATATTATAATAAGAGGAGACGTGAAGTTAATGTAAAGGTTGATGATCTAGTGTTGGTTTAAACTCACCCGTTGAGTTCGGCGAGTAAGAAAATTGTGGGTACATTTATGCCAAACTTTGAGGGTCCCTATAAGGTTTTGAGTGTGAAAAATAATAATTTAGTAATATTAAAGTTTGGTGAAAGAATAACGGTTAATGTGGATCAGGTGAGAATTTACCATCAAAGAGAATCAGAAGACAGTGTCGCCGAATCGGAAGTTGCGGAAAGTAGTCATCATAATGCAGTAGCATCAGAAAGGTCGGATGATAGACAGCCGTGAGTAGTGCAATCAGAAAGTGATGGGAATGGTCGAAGAGGATCAGAATCAGGATATTTGGAAGGTAGGGGAGATGTAGCCAGGGATAGACGCGATGGAGAGGAGGTGAGATGGACAAAGCGTGTGCGGACGGAGTCGACTGTTTCTTTGGGAGTTGGCGCGTATAATTTCAGGAAAAGGAAGCCACGTTGGACGGAGAGGGCGCAAAGAGGAAGGCCCGTATCCTGGGACGAGATGCAACAAAGGAAAAATAGACCAGAGGCCCCTATTTCCAGAGACAAGAGAAAGATGTCCTCGTCCATGAAGTCTCGTCCATCAACAAAGCGGTGCAGAAAAGTAGAATCCGAGAGGAATTATCGGAATTAATTGATCAGCTGATAATCCGTTCTTATAATTTAATTTTTGGCATTGGTCGCAGGTTGCTACATATTTATAAATGTATTTCCTCGTGTACGGGAAATAACACGCGTCTTTTAATTTTAAGTAGGTTTTCTTTTTGCCTAGATGGCCCACCATCGGCGAGTATTGGAATTCTCGCATAACGTCTTTACGTGATGTTTTGGGTATAAATACTCTTAATTCACCTAGTGTGGTTGTATATTTTGCATAATATAACAACCCGTCAATTAATTTAAAGTCGCGGGACCAATTTCTACAGATTGACTCATTAATGGAACTATCGTCAGGATTTTCTAAAAACTGCAAGATATGACCTAACTCCGGATCATTCCTCTGTTCCTTTCTCAACTGTTCTCTGGACGATAATACTAACTACCTAATCACCGCACAAGACACCTTTGGTTCTGCATTACTTTCTAACGGGTTTCTAGACAACATATCAGCCACTACATTTTGCGTACCTGGGCGATGTTCTCATTCCACATTAAAATTTGCCAACTTAAGCGTCCACCTTATCATTCTAGACGACATATTCTTTCCATTCGTTAATTTGGTAAGTGCAGCATGGTCTCTTATCACCTTAACCGGCAAGGATCCGAAATACGTGCGATATTTATTTAACGCCCATATGACAGCCAAACATTCACGTTCCGTCACACTGTAATTTCTTTCGGTGCGGTTTAATGTTCTTGAAGCAAACGCAATAGGCCTATTATTCTGTGTCAATACTGCTCCTACCCCCACTGAGATAGCATCCGTATAAAGTTCAAAAGCTTGGGAAAATCTGGTAATTGTAACACTGGAACTTCCGTCACTGCTTTCTTAATACGATCAAAGGCTTCCTGCGCTGATTCCGACCAACGGAACTTAGAATTTATCCGTTTTAAACCATACAAGGGTTCACACATGTCTGCGTAGTTCTTAATAAACTTTTGATACCAACCCGTCATTCCAAAAAATTTTGCTACCTGTTTTGCAGTTTTCGAAAGCTTCATTTATATAATTGCTTTTACCTTCTCCTCATCTGTTTTAACTCCTTCTTTATTAATAACTAAACCCAAATAATGTAATTGTTCCCTCGCGAAATGACACTTCTAACGATTCAACGTTAAACCAGCCTCCTGCAACAATCTGAATACTTCCCGTAAGTGCTCTACATGACGTTCAAAATATGGAGATGAAATTATAACATCATCCATATAGCAGTGGGTAAAACGCCCGAGAACTGGTTTGAGTATCAATTCAAATGCCCTTTGAAAATTTGGAGCTGCCCCCTAAAGGCCAAATGGCATGCGAGTAAATGCAAAAGTACCATTTTTTGTAACAAACGCCGTCTTATGAATATCTTTGGGGTCTACTGCCATCTGAAAGTATCCGCTGCGTAAATCAAGGGATGACATAATTTAGGTGTGTGGAATATTAGTGGTCAAATCATCAATTATTGGTAGCGGATATCGCGGATACCTCGTGATCGCATTTAATTTCCTATAATCTATTGCAAACCTATAAGCTTCTGGGTCGTCTAACGGCAACCCGTTTTTCTTCCGACATAAAACAACTGGAGATGCGTAAGGCGATGTTGTTAAAATTATCGTTCCATCGTCTAACATCTTCTGAACATGGTAGTCAATGATACCCTGTTTGACCCTGTCATAGCGATAAGGTCTCGAAAAAACAGGAGGATTATCACCCGTATCAATTTCATGACAGAACACATGTGTCAGACCTGGCTTAACTAAAAACAAGCCTTGAAATTCCTTAAACAAAATCTGCAACTTCTGTTTTTGCCCTGCATTTAACTTAGTGTTTGATAAATCTATCTGAACCGGTTCGTCAGAAATTGCCACTTTCTCAATCTGCGAATCCGGAATGATTAACGATTTTGTAAAAAAATTAAAACTTATTTTTGCATGCGACATAAAATAAATACCTATGATGCATGGATATTGCACCAGCAATCTCTCCGATTTCCATTATTCCTTCTTTCCGCAGGATTCCTACTCATATCCCAACCTCGTCTAGCAAAATTATTACTCGAACCCTGGGTTTCCCTGCAGCTATGACGCTCCTCATACCGGTCTACCAACTCTAACAATTGTACTTTCGTTGTGGGGTTTCGAACTTCTAAATAATCCATAATTTGGGGTTCTAGTCGCATTACTATGTGATCGACCAATTTTATCTCATCATAATTCAAATTTAAAGCCTTATGGACTTTTAATAGCTAGAAAATAAAGTCTGATTGGGCCTGACCTCTCCGTTGCTTCGATGAAAAAAACTGAGCCTCTAACTCTGATTTATTCCGTACTACTGGAAAACTATCCGACAACTTTTTTTTAAGCGTTGCGAATGCAGTCGCTTCTTCATTTACACACTCAAAACCAATGACCTCAAACCAGTCTAACGCTCTTCCAATTAAATGACCCTTTAAATACGCACACGCCAGATTCGCCGGTATTTCATAGTCGGCTATGTTATCAATATTTGTAATAAACTCAGACACATTTTCTTTACCCAAAAAAATAATTCCGGCAAAACTCTAAATCCTGCACTTGCTCTTAATTCCGGTATTTTGGTTTACGCCAGTGTCGTAGCCTTTCGCTACCTCTAAGATTATCAACTCCCCTTCCGTTATTACCTAAATTTGGATGTGTTGAATTCATAATAAATTACTACTTATTTTCGCAAATCAATCTTATTTATTGACTTTTCTTAATTAAGAGATTACACAAATACTATTCAACTTTAAGAACAATAAATCACAGTGGAGAATGAGAAGGATTCAATAATCATGAACGACGGAATCTTATCTGAATCCACGACGGATCGACGCGTACACAATTATAGCTACACACTTATACTTAATTGGGGTAAGTAAAACTAACCTGATACCTTTTGTTATGGCAGGTTCGTCTAGCTGCTTCTGGATTGGATTCCTTTAATGGGCGGCTTCAGTCTCAGCTATCTCTCAGTTCTTTCCCGAACTAATTTTATCTACACTTTACAATAGACTTTACTCACGACGTCTACACTAGAAAAAGCACTTTCTCAATTCATTCGTTTCTCTTCATTTCCTTTTCGAACTCGCTAAACCCGAACTTATATAAAATATCTCATTTGCATAAATCACGCTTTTGGCTCCCGGTGGAGATTGGTTGAAATAAATAAAACATTTAAAGAATATAAGAGAAGGTTAGTGAAACGCGTAAGCACCCGTCACATCTCTAAACGCTATTTATATTTTACAATTTTTTGCAGCTTCCTGGTTTAACTCTTGGTTTACAATATTAGTATACTTTCAGGTTTATTTCCTGTTTTTTTAAATTTTTATTTTATTTTATTAATTTTTGTAGCAAAAAATGATATCTCCATAAAATCCAATAATCTATTCCCCCTCCCCTTTCTCTCTTTGTTTATTTATTTATTTTTAACTGCTGCTTTCTTCTTTTATGTTTCTTTAAAAAAAATGGGGGAGGAGATCCGGAAAAAAAATAATCCTCCTTTTGATTAATCATTTCCTTTTTCTGAAAGCTGAAGAACCAAATGGCGGGAAAATATCAACAGGCAGTGGTGTGTCATCAACTGAAAATTTGATTCCAAGGAAATTATTTTTTTAATGTAATTATTTATGCTTCCTGTTTTCTGTCTTTTTCTTTTTTTTTTGTCTTTATGGTGCATATGTTTTGTATATTTTTATTATTTCTTTTGTATTTGTAAAAAAGTTGGAATTGTTTAAAATGTAAACTTTGATTTTTTTTTTTTTACAATAAAAACTGGATGTGAGGGTGGTTCTCTCTCGAGGGATCGGTTGTCGCTCTAAACCCTCTTCGGGTGAGCTCGGTTCCTCTGGGCATTCATCATCATCATCACTCACCCTCCAGATTTCCGATAATTCATCCACGTATGAAGTCGTCCAGGTGATTTCTCATAGCCATATTTTAGGAAAGAACTCACTTGCACTTGCAACGATTGTCCTTAATTGCGCCTCTGTACTTCCTTTATTTGTAGTCTTCAACTGCGCTCGCTGACCGTATGCGTTTTGCGAGCACTCAAGGCGCGTATGACGTTCTGTTCCTGACATTTGCATACGCATCTCCTTTCTGCTGGATTGCGTGTTCATTGTACTGATTATAATAACCCGTTTTCTGTAATTTTATAGCTATCTGCTTAAAATTTAAATTGTTGCTTAAGTTCTGCACACCAGTGTATAAACTGCAAAATATAAGTCTCGTTGTTGTTTCTAATCCGAGATTGTCTTACAATGTTAGACAATCTTAATGAACCCCAAAAAAATCTAGGAATTCTAAAAACAGAAGAGAGTCTAGAAGGATTTCGTCCTTTTTAAAACCCAAACAAGTCAAGATGTGGGCTGGAGAGATCAACTCGGATTTATCCTTTATAAATCTCGTAAAAATGATAGTGTCTCAAAATAGAAGCTGCTATACATGTGTAGGAAGCAATTTGCTATCGCACAGCCTCACCTATTTTGTAGTACAGAGATTCATTACTATAAGAAGAACTGGGGATTTCAAAATATAATTTCTGATCTTGTTCGCAATTTTGGTCATTTGTAGATTACATAAATAACAACACTTATAAACTAAATTTTTAATTTAATGCAATTCTTATGATGTAATTGACCTACTTTGATAAGTTGCATTATTTATATACTGTGAATATCTCTCACCATTTGAAAGCGGATGTCGTACCTGAGTGTTCATGTGTGTGTGTTGTGATCGACGCAGTTTTTATCGACTCTGGGGTCAACCCACCATATTGAGGGCCTCATGAAGGCTAAATCTGTCGAAGTCGTTTCGTTGGCGTACTTTGCAAGTTTGGACAAGGGGATGTCATCTTTGTCATGTGACCATGATCCAAAGTTACCGAGAACTTGAATCGCTTTTGACTGCTAGGCTAGGAAACACAATGAAATCTTTTGTGAGCGTTCGTCATGATCTTCCTCACCGAATGCAAAAACTCAGAACTGATTGTAATAGATATTTTGTTGATCTCCAGTGTGCAGCCATGAGCGTAGAACTGCCATTCGACAGTTTAGTCAGGGGGGAAAAGTCGATGCGCTTTTATAAATTTTTTTTCGAAAAACTATTGATTCAATATTTGAGTTTGTAATCTTTAGACCAACGACTGAAATAGTCCAGCGGTTAAAAATCGATTGTGTCCACTAGCCACAAAAACGACTTTCTGCAAAAAATCTGGACTCAAGAGGGATTTTTGCAATCACTTAAAGAAACAAATATTTCGAAGTCAGAAAAAAAGTTTTCATTCAAAGAAAAAAAGTCAGACCGCGAAAGCAAAATAAAGACCAAAATAGTGGTGAAGCATCGGCAAGCATGAAAAAAAATCCATTCCTTTCACAAGGTCTTTTTTTAAAAAAAAAAGCGGGAGCAAACAGTTTTTATTTCTGCAGAAGACATAATTCTCTTTCTGCGTACCTTTTCACATGCCGAGCAGCACAAGCAATCCAACAGCTGTTATTCTTTCCCGAAAGATCTGCAAAATCAACCGATTATTCCAACCATGATTATCAGATACGATACCATTGAAGGCGACTCTGCAGACATTGCGGTGTTAAAGCCTGAGACCTTAGAAGTCTCTATGAGCTTAAATCCGCCCCAGCTAAGTGCCATGGGAGGGTACCTCGAGTGGTATTGGAAGAGACTGCAGAACGTTGGGTAGTTTGGTCTGCCACTCAGTCATTCGATCTTGCCTTGCAATCATACAACTTCACAGTCTTTATTCTGTCTATAAGTTCCTGGTGTCTAACCGTTGCTGTTTAAAGAGGATTGTATTATGTATTAAGTTTTTTTATAGCTGTACCGATATTATAATAAATGGCGGGTGTCTCCTCGTAGCTGTGTTGAAGTTGGATTTGATTTGTATTCTTTTGGGTGATTTATAATCTCTTTTGGTTTTTCCCAAAAACTTTTGGGTAAGCTCAGACCTTTCGAGCATCCATCTATTGCTATTAATATCTCTTTTTTTTTCAGTTGTGACTCTAAGGTGCAGAGGGCGGCCTATTGCTCGATAGGACTAGTTGGTTCCACGCATTCTGACTTTGCAACCATGTTCAAAATCGTCTAATTGTTCATACGTAGTATAATCCAAAAGTTAGGGGCAAGGTATAGAAAACCTTACCCTGAATAGTTTCCAGCATAGAAGCACATCCTCCTTCATATTCCCCTTGGGCAATGATATACTTCTACCAGCCTTCGTATAACTTCTGGAAGAACAGCTGGAAGCCTTTTTTTCACGACCTCTCGCGAGGCCTCGATGCTATTTTCACTTCATCTTATGACACAAAACGACGTCCCTGTAAATGTTTTTTCATTGATGGAACAGGAAAGTGTCACATGGAGCTAAGTCTGGTGAATAGGGGGGATGTGGATACACGTTAATGCGAGTTTTGGTGAGGAACTCTTTTCCATTTGGGATCGATGTGCTGGTGCGTTGTCATGCAGATAATACTAGTCGTCATTTTGCCAAAATGAGACCGTGTGACGGATCTGTACGGTCTTCACTAACCTCCTCACTATTTCTTTAAAGTTTTATTTATTTCAACCAATCTCCACCGGGAGCCAAAGCGTGGTTTATGCAAATGAGAAATATTATATAAGTTCGGGTTTAGCGAGTTAACTAGGAGAGAGAGTAGTAAAGTGAAGAGTTAGATTTTTGAAGTCAAATGACTTGAAGCATCGGTAGATCAACACGCATTTGTTGACAGTATTAGTTATCAGTTACGCGACAAGCTAGCCGGAGAGCTGAAGATTGAAATTGGAAAACCGAACGTGGATCCTTAGCTATCAGCCCATCCAGCCAGTAATAAATTCATCACCACGACGGAACTCCCGAAGTTACAAGGATAAGGTTAGTGATTTAGAAATTAATGAATACGTGTACGTGTTTTGGCTGTAATTGTATGTGTTGATCTTTCGTGGATTCAGTCCCGATTCCGTAGTTCCGCTAGTAGTAACTCCTTCTCATACTCCACTGTGTTTCATTTCTCTTAAATTTGAATCGTATGGTTGTAGCCTTCCTTTGATTAATAAGCATCAATAAATATAGTGATTTGTAACTATGTCTCTTAAATTCTCTAATCTGCCTACACGCCCAGAAACATTAAACGGTAGACGGGGAGATGATAATCTTAGGGGAGGTTATAATTCACGACACTGGCGCCCAACCGAAATACCGGAATTAAAAGCGAGTGCTGGTTTTAGGGTTCTGCTGGAATTATTCTTTTCAGGTCGAGAGAATGTATCAGAGTCTCTTGATAACATGGATGATAATATAGCTTATTAAGAGATACCGGCGAATCTGGAATGTGCGTATTTAAAGGGTCATTTAATTGGGAGAGCATTAGACTGGTTTTAGGTCATAGGAAATGCGTGTGTAAATGAAGAAGCGACTGCCTTCGCGTCGCTTAAAAAGACGTTGTCAGATAGTTTTCCAGTGGTACGGAATAAGTCGGAGTTAGAGGCTCAGTTTTTTTCATCCAAGCAGCAGAAGGGTCAGACCCCATCGGATTTTATATATAAGTTATTAAAAATCCATAAGACTTTAAGTTTGAATTATGATGATGTAAATTTGTTCGATCACATAGTAATGCGATTCGAACCCCAGATTATGGACTATTTAGAGGTTTGAAACCCCACGACGAAGGTACAGTTGTTAGAGTTGGTCGATCGGTATGAGGAACGTCATAGCTGCAGAGAAACCCAGGATTCGAGTAATAATTTTGCTAGACGAGGTTAGGATATGAATAGGAATCCTGCGGAAAGACGGAATAATGGAAATTGGAGAGATACAGGGGACGGAAATAGACAAAATGATCAGAGAGGAATAAGCAGAGGTGCGAATAATTTTTCTCGTCTTGATTATCGAAATCAGGGATTCGAAGGAGGAAACCGCAACAACCAACCAAATCATAGGCCAGACCGTTATCAGAACCGTAGTATGATAGTGAGTAAAGGTCCTAGTGATGATTCAGCAAGGCGGAATTGGAGGCGTGGTGATGGCACCAGTGGAAGGCAAGGACATGACAATTTAAACTTCTAATAGATCGTGTTGCAGGTGGTAAGCGGTCGCTAATTGAGTCAAATCCTCCTAATCAGATTAAACTTAATTCATTAAGGTTATCACCAGTTGATCTTCCATATGTGCCGATTCTTTTACACGACACGTTTGTAATAGCTATCTGGGATGCAGGTGCGGAGAAGTTATTTATTTCAGATGACACGTGCCGATCATATTTTTCTTTTCGTCTTATTAAGAAATCGTTAGCGGAAGTAGTTACGGCACAAGAGTCGCAGTGCACAAATTTGGGCACCGTTGAGTTACGGATTTAGATAAGCGAGTTTTCGAAGTTGTGGAATTTTCATGTGATTGCTGAGATGCAATATCCATGCATCTTGGGCATTGATTTTATGTCGCATGCAAAGATAGGTTTTGATTTTTTTACGAAATCGTTAATCATTCCGGACTCGCAGATTGAGAAAGGGGTATTTTCGGACGAACTGGTACGGATAGATTTATCAAAGACTAAGTTAAATGCAGGGCAAAAACAGAAGTTGCAGATTTTGTTTAAGGAATTTCAAGGCTTGTTTTCGGCTAAACTTGGTCTGACGCATGTGTTTTGTCATGAAACTGAAACGGTTGATAATCCTCCTGTTTCTTCGAGACCTTATCGCTATGACAGGGTTAAACAGGGTATCATTGACTACCACGTCAAGAAGATGCTGGACATTGGAACTATAATTCCAACAACATGGCCTTACGCATATCCTGTAGTTTTATGTCGGAAGAATAACGGATTGCCGTTAGACGACCCAGAAGCTTATAATTTCGCAATAAATTATAGAAAATTGAATGCGATAACGAGGTATCCACGATATCCGCTTCCGCTAATTGATGATTTGATCACTAATATTCCACACACCGAAATTATGTCATCACTTGATTTACGTAGCGGATACTTTCAGATGGCGGTAGACCCAAAGATATTAACAAGACGGCATTTGTTACAAAAAATGGTACTTTTGCATTCACTCGCATGCCATTGGGCCTTTTGTTGGCGGCTCCAAATTTTCAGAGGGCGATTGAAATCATCCTTAAACCAGTTCTCGGGCGTTTTACATGCTGCTACATGGATGAGGTTATCATTTCATCTCCATTTTTTGAACGCTATGTAGAGCATTTACGGGAAGTATTCAGATTGTTGCAAGAGGCTGGTTTAACGTTAAATCGTGAGAAATGTCATTTCACGAGGGAACAGTTACGTAATTTGGGTCTAATTATTAGTAAAGAGGGAGTTAGAACAGACGAGGAGAAAGTAAAAGCAATTCTTGAAATGAAACCTCCAAAAAATGCGAAACAGGTAGCAAAATTTTTAGGAATGACGGGGTGGTATCAAAAGTTTATTAAGGACTACGCAGACCTGTGTGAATCTTGTATGGTTTTAAACGAAAAAATTCTAAGTTTAGTCTGTCGGAATCGGCGCAGGAAGCCTTTGAGCGTATTAAAAAAGCAGTGACGGAAGCTCCCGTGTTACAGTTACCAGATTTTACCAAAGCTTTTGAACTTTATACGGATGCTAGGAATGGAATGAAATGCTGAACTATCCCTTTGGGATGCTCTCTCAGTACAAGATTTGACAACTGCGCGCAGATTGACATAAGCATCGCTGTATGGGGAAGCGTATTTGACGCTGAAATTGTGACTTTGGACCACAATAACACAGAAAGTCAAGAAGACGAATCGGGGGAGTTGACTCCGATAAATCTAACAGAAGCTAAAATTTCATTTAATAAACTACGCAAATTTTCCTTCTAAATCATATTGATGTGAACGTTTTTCAAGCTTCATTTATTCTAGAAAAATCTTACCTTGTCAAAATGACTAATCCGAAAATATTGATTTATTCTTCATTATATATTAATTATAATTTTAAATAAACCAACCACCTAACTATAAATCCCGCTACAAATCTTGACAGTTAATTGTAGAGTTATACCGTTGTATAGAGTTAATTGCGTATGGATAAATAAGAAGAAGGCTTTGCAATCGTTTCAGGATATTTAAAAGGTCAAAAGTGGGTGATGATTTTTTTTAAAGTCGTTTTGACATACTTTTAATTGAAAATATGGCATATGTGTTTTTCCCTAGAAAGGTTATGCATTACAGATTTCAGAAATACGAAAAACTCAAAATCGATCATTTCAAGATTTTTACCCTACTGACTGGCCTTAAACTTTTTTTATTTTGAAATTTATTTGAGGTGAACCTTATATATGTATATATAAAATCTAGAATACCTATTCTTGTTTTAAAAGAAATCCTGTTTGATATTAGAAATGGCCTTTAGATTAAAATTTTTTTTTAATATTTTATTAAACGTTTTCACATTTGATTTTGCTTATTTTTTTAAATTAAATTCTGGAATGCACTATGCATATTCTTAACTATGGATAGTATACGATTCTTCTTGTGGGCGGATTTTATTTCTCTTCTTCCTACTCTATTTGGAGTGTTCAATCAACAAGAGGCGGTCAGAGCTGTTTTTTTAAAGTTTAAAAATATATTCAGGACGATTAAGATAAAGGGCAGTGTGTAAACGTAATCGTTTGCGAATAAAAATAGATTTTGATTTTTATTCATTTTAACTAAAAAGTTATTTAATAAAAAATGCAATAAAATTTCAACAATGAGTAAAGAAAGATCAATTCAAGGTGATCGTCATTATTTTCTTGAAAATCGTAAGTGTAATATTTTCTGTACCTCGCTTTTTCTCCAATACTTTAATATTAGTGCATTTTAGGGATTGCAATTTCGTGTCATATTATCAATCTTGGGATTTCGGGATTACATTATCCAAATCCCGGGATTGGTCCCGGGATTATGATTGGACTATTTATTAAAAATACTTACATATTAGCATTGTTGAAATTGCATAATAAAATTGAAAACATAGTTAAAAATTGATTTAATATTATTTTAATGAAACAAATAAAAAAATTAATTCTTCATAAAAAAATAAAAATAGTACATAATTAATTTTTTTTTAAAAAGCATTTCTTCATTTCTTGTGTTTTTGTAAATAAGCTTATAAAAACACAGCTCCTCCAGCCTTTCATCGTTGAAACGGCTTCTTATTTTTGTTACAAATTGTCCTGTCGAAGAAAATGCACGTTCGGATTCTCTTTACTAGTAGGTGTTATCGTCATTTAATAGGAGTATGTTCTTTTCAGGTAGTCACCACGTCTCCCTCCATTTTCAAAAAAAAGAAATTTCTGTTTGAATTTTCGATGACAGTGTCTCAAATATAATAGACTGCATTGGTGCATGACCTCTTTGATAACTTTATTTAGTTCTTCTGCTACACTAAATGGTTTTTGTATACATAAATTGAAATCAGAATTATTCAATCAGAATGTGAATCAATTTCAAGTGTTACCTCATTTGAAACTGAAGATCCAGTTGAATGAGCTGTTAGTAACGCAATGGGATTTGAAGTGTCTTAAGTCTTCCAAGCAGGTCCGCTATTAATTAACGGCATTTAATTGAAGAAGGAACTGTGACAAAATCTATTATTGAGACGTTGCTTATATTATTGTGTAAGCATTGCAGTGAGCCACTTAGATCTGTGCGACGTTCTTCCATACGAGAAATGAGAGCTGTGCATATTTTTTTTTTACCTATAGAATTAAAAATTGCAAAAAATTCTACGTACATATTTCATAAACAAAATAAAAAATTTTTAAGAATTAAATTCTTAGAAAATATTTTTGAGAAATAATTTTGTAAATATAATTTAGACAAAAATTAAATCACGGAATTAGTTATTTTAATCCCGGGATTTCCGGATTGGAAAAAAAACCGGGATCCCGGAGTTTCAGAATTCCAAAAATTCTAATTGCCTCTGTCTTAGTTAGCTGACACCGGAATGTCAGAAAACAAATATTTCTCTCCTGAGGGTGAGATAAATATCCAATTTTTGACCCCACTCCCAATGGGGAGAAAGTTACAGAATACAATAAGAGAAAACATATCAAATTTCATGGTTTAACATACACACCCTCTCGAACCCTTCAAGGTTCAACACGTAAGAAAACTGGCATTAAACGTATACAGTACAAAAAAAGTAAATAATATACATTAATAATTATTCACAATACTTTGAAAAAAATTTCAATATATAAATTCAGACAAAAATTAAATCCCGAGATTAGTTGTTTTAGTCCCGGGATTTGAAAAAAACCACCGGGATCCCGAAATCCCGGGGCTGCATGCCCTAGTGCAATTCCTACCCTGGGTTTGTGAGACTTATTAAAGGATTAATAAATTATATTTGTGTTGATTATGGCTGGTATTCCTTCTAACTCCCAATCCCTAACGGATGTCAGGGGACATCCGTTACAGCATGAACGGCACAGGAAACACTATTCCTCTCGTCATAGAAAAATTTTCAAAACCACGGTGTTTTAAGAGCATAATCTCGTTCCCTACCCCATACTGCTCAAACAAGAGGGCATGGATGTCCACCAAACTTTTTAAAGAGTGGTAAGGTTTCATTGAACACGTATATGAAAAGCCAGAAACGATGTATTCTCTTATTTTTAAACAGTTGCATTGCACACAATAACACAGCATCTTTAACAAATGTGAAAAAAAAACTTAAATTTTCCCCTCCAAACAACTTTAAGGCTTCAGCTACTCGACCAAAGAATCATACATAATTTTAAAAGTTTTTATCGGCTTGAAGCCGTCAAAAGCATTTTGGATAACCTCGAAAATCAACAGAATAAAACTATTTCTATTTTAACGGTTTTGATCATGATTGACATGGCTTGGAGAGCTGTCACTCCATTGATAATTCACAACTGTTTAAAAAAGTCGGGCTTCTCCACGCCGAATCTGGTTCATGTGCGTGATACACACACATGAATGCACACAGGAATGCTGAACCATCCCTTTGGGAAGCTCTCTCAGTACAAGATTTAACAACTGCGCGCAGGTTGACATAAACATCGCTGTATGGGGAAGCGTATTTGACACGGAAATAGTGACTTTGGACCACAATAACACAGAAAGTCGAGAAGACGAATCGGGGGAGTTGACTCCGATAAATCTAACAGAAGCTAAAATTTCACTTAACAAACTACGCAAATTTTCCTTCCAAATCATATTGATGCGAACTTTTTTCAAGCTTAATTTATTCTAGAAAAATCTATTAAAAAAGTTAGATTAAATGCCATAAAACACAAAAAAAAGTTACATTTTTTTTTGTCAAGGTTAGTTTTGCACAGTATGTATTATTTTAACAATTATTTTTAATACATTAATGCATTCTTTTACACAGGACTTTTTAATATCTGTATAATATTTGTACTGAATAATATGTACTTTTTTTTTAAAAACTTTGAAAAAATTGTATACATATGTACAATTGTTGTTTAATTACATAGTTTCAAATTTAAATATGTTAGAAATAAATTTCTCTTCGTGTATTTCGGGAGCTTTTTCCTATCCTCTTGATAACCCAAAGTTTTTCATTGGTCCCTACAACTTTGAATTATCGAGAGTTGACGGTATATGAAATGTGATCACTACAGAGTTACTTCAGAAGCCTACTGTGGCCGTGGTAGCCAAGTGGTCAAGGTACAGGATCGTGGTTGTCATGTCATGAGTTCGAGCCCAGTACCAATAAAGAGCCATCTTGTAGGGGAGCGATGCCCGTTAAATCTGTCGAGAGCTCATATGTCCTCCCGTTGGTGTGGTAATTAGGTGAGAGGGATGTCAACTCAGGTGTCGTCCTCGTCACTTGACCATGGTTCAAAATTACGAGGTCCGTCACCAAAAGCCCTTGTGTAGCTGAATAGTGCGACGTTAATATTTACTCGCTCACTCAGAAGCCTACTAAAGATACCGCTGATCAAGTCAACGACGACCATGTCTGCATGGCACATGTAAGAGCAAAGGAATCATCAATCTAAATATTTTTCGAAAAAATGAACGATAAACCTTCTATTTATGACTTGGATAACTTCACTAATAAGATATTAAGTAATAATGAAAAACATCAAATTCTTGATATGGGGCTTTAACAACCTTCAGAGTCTTTTCCAAACGACATTCACCAAAACAAAGGTACTTTTCAAAATCGTAATGTAGTTTTCAACTTCTAAATATAGACTAGTTAATCGTTTTTGGCTATTTTATTCCAAAATACTAGATGCTGCCTACTGTCAACACTACTAGTTATTTGCTTTGTACAGGAACAATGTATGGTATAAAGGCATTTGTGGTTGGAGGCATTGTGAAAGAGAATTAAACAACACAGTTTTTCGAGTGACCCCAAGGAAGCCAGTAGCTGAAAAATCATTTAGCAAATTAAAAATGATTTAAGAAATGGTGTGGGTCAAGCTCGACTCAGACTTTATCGCTAATTAAAAACACAATCACATACACACATCAAACCTGGATTTAACCGAAGTTATTGAAACTTTTGCGAAAATTAAAGATAGAGGAAAAAATTCTAAGCAAAATTGTTAATTTGTTGTTAACAGATAAGTTCGACCAATATATAATAAACCTTTTGTTCTTTATCTACATCGTTTTGTTTCCTAATACGTATGTTATTCTTTGTAATTTTGTTCGTTATTGTTTATTTTTTTGTTATCTGTTAAGTTACTGCTCGTCTTCCGGCAGTTCCCAAACTCTTCACGGCTCTTCTGAAAGAGGTCTGTCGTGGTGTCAAATCGAACCTCGGCGATCTCTAAAGCTCCCACAAGAAAGCTTATGCACATACATGTGGGTAGTATGTAGCTTTATTTTCCTATGTTCTGCAGAGGACGATAAAAAGCTGGTGTTTAAAATATCCATGCACTTTTACTTTTTTACTTGATAAAACCGAACCTAGATGGGGCCCTTTTTTGGCACCAGGTTCTTTGCATACCTAGCTAAGCCACTGCCTGACACCCCTTTCTCCAGGCTTCCACACCTCGCAAGCGTGAAGACTATCCTCCTGATAGGTTTAACGTGCATCAGTTCCTATGCACGGCACCTGGAGACTCGAACCTATAACTCGACAACGCCGGCCACAAGTTTGCGATTATGATCAATTGAATACGGATATCGATTGGAGAAGCGAGGTATTTATTTCTTCCTTCTGGATAAGGGAAAGTAACCTCTGTTGTTCTCTTCAGTTCCTCGATTAAATTTGAAATTCATTTAAAATTCCCTTCAAACATTATTTTTATTTACGATGAATACCTGGATCTTAAAAAGCATTTTTAATGTTTTCCAAGTCATATCTTTTCGAGGCAGGATTAATATTAAGACTAAAAAACATGCCCGAGGAAATGATAAGACTGGTCATCTATTCTTCTAAATTCATCCAGCTCATTTATCACATTGAATTCGACGATTTTCTAAAAACAGCAATTTTAAATGATTTTTAAATAAGCATACTTGCACCACAATTTATAACGGTATTTGATTCCTTTATAAAAATAACACTTCTGTTTCATTGAGGGCGACCCTATTGGGAAGTGCATCCACATTGACACGATTCCGTTTTTTCTTAATAGAGCTATTTTTGTGAAAAATGCCCCCTTTTTTTTTCATTGCTCTCTCGATTAAAAAGAAGTGCCTTTTCATCGATTTCGAGTTTCGAATTCTGTAAACGGGGCCCTTGAGACCCGCCGTGTAGCCGGGGTGATGTACAGCCCCGAACTGTATCAGCCCCTCTACATGATGCTCATCTCTCATGACTAAAGGATCCAGAGTTAGCGTGGTTGAACAAGTAGGAAGGTAGGGTGCCGACTTGCATGTCCACCTCGTTATCTGACTATGAATGAACATATTATAAGGATTTGCACACTTTTGTTTTGCTCATACGTAGACAGTGAGAAATGTTCAGTAAATAAACAAAAAGTAAGGTTCAAATCCATGCAGAACTCAATTTGAATGAATTTATAGAAAAAGGATTATTCCTCATTACAGTAATTCATTAAGTATGCTCTTGCGTGGAGCTGTTAAGGAATTCGAACGGTTTGATTTATCTTCCAACTAGTTTGAACCTTTAGATAGATTCCTACATTTATGTTGTAATCTATTGATTTACAGTTTGATAGAATATATAACAACAAATTCCCTTTGCCTTGTAATACCTTCTTTGTTCTCAAAATTATCTTTATAATCTAACAAATAGTATTGGGACTTCGATTTGTATTGTATCCTTCTCAATAGTTCAGGGCGATTAGAAATGACCTCAGACGAGATGCCTTTAGAAAATTCTTCTTGATATTCCTCTCCTCCGTGTTTTCTTCTAAAAAATGACGTCGCTTGTAGCTATTAGAACCTTTTAAAAAGATATAAATAAATATTAAATTAACGTAATTAGAATGTTTCAAAGTCTATCAAATATCAATGCTCTTACTTATTCGTTTTATCGAGTGATATCAAATCATTGCTGATATTTAGCTCTTTTTTTATTTAAAAAAATAGATTGAATCACATTAGTTCAACCTCTTTCAGCTTTTAGAAATCTATCGATGGCATATAATTCTTGTTTAAAAAATAAGCAACACTGTTTAGAGATCATGGTTTCGTTCTGTGGAAAATGATGAAGTTGTAGCTGTGAACCAGAAGTATGGTCACGAATTCGTGACCGGAGAATCGTAGATTCGAGTCCTGATGCCACTGAAGACCCGTCGTGTAAAGAGGGCTGACGAACGTTAAATCTGTCGACGTCGCGTCCTCCTGTTGGCGTAGTGTAGTTGTTTGGAGACGGGGTGCAAACTTAGGTGTCATCCTCACCCCTCGTGTTACTTTACAAGTGCGAAGTACAAACAACTCTCACCCACTGTTAACCAGAGAACGTGTTTTAGGTAAGAACATTACAATCTCCAGGGGTTCCCCTCCCCTTCAGACTAGGAACTAACCCTAGAGATTATTCCAGCGATTCTCATTTGCTCGAGCTATTTCGAGGGAATCAATGAGATATATCAAATTATAATTTTAATCAAATGAAAATGCATATCCCACAAACTTTGCATTTAAGGCTCAAAATATAGGATTAAAAACTGCTTTGTTTTCAATTTAGTAACGAGATAAATAAATAAATATCAGGATTTCAATAATGTATAATCTTCTAGGGAAAAAAGTTTTTTTTTTCTTTTCAAATGCAACAATCTCAATTATGAGGTTGGTTTTTCTCACTCAAAATCAAAACCTTATTCTTAATTAAAACAAAATAATACCTGCTTGATTTTTTTAAGAGAAGAATTTATTCCGAATTGTTCCAAACTTAAAATCAATTCAATTCAACAAGAGTATCGAATATTTTTTCTAAGGAAAAATTCGAAACCATTGCCAGAATCCCGTTAAGCAGCGTGAGCATTGTTGAAGACATTTTTAATGCAATTTAACTCTCACTAATCGAACTTCGCAGGATGAGCCTATGATGTAATAAATGCGCATGCGTGTTTCACTCCAAGAAAATTACATAGCAGTAATCGGCCGAAGTTTTGGTATCGCGCGTTGAAACTGACTTTTTATTTATTCCAACCTAAATACTACACCGCCCATAAGGTAAGCATTTTACCTTTGCACTCAATGCTTTGTATTTTTATTGTGTGAAATCGGATTAAAACAAAAGTAATCGAAAATCGCATTTTAAACAAACACAACGCACTTTCAGTAAAACCAGTGCACAAAGAAAGCTAAAAAGTATTATTTTGAAGTTTATAAATTTGGAAGACTCGTTAATTTCAATTGCATAGGTATCCTTTATACAATTGGGGGGGGGGCCTATTTCAATTTGTAGAATTTTATGCAAATTCCTTCTAGAGAGGTTCTGAACTTGTTTTCAATATGCCCTGCCTCTAAAGAAAGTGATTTTTAAAAAGCTCAAACTATAATTATTAAATAATTGTCTATCCTTTCTCGAATACTTTATTGCATTATTCACACCTGAAAGGGAAGGAGTTTTATCTTTCACCCTTTTGATTTTTGCCTTTCAGATTGGTATAAATGGTTTGTGTGTATTAAAACTTTCGACGAGTAAACACATTTTGAATTTAATATCTTGCAGATTATTTCATGTTCTATCATTGAACTCTATTCAAAACTTGAGCCATTAATTGAAAGTAACGAGTGTTCCAAAAGAAGTTTTTAAGGACCATTATTTATATTTTGATTGACTGCATCAAAAGAGAACAGACGCTTCTCAAAATTCATATTCGAAAGTACAAAATTTTATCCATTCAAACTGCACTTAGTTGCATTTTTGTTACTGCTCTGAAAAAACTAAATTTACAGACATTAATCTATTGGTGTTGATTTTGAATTTTTACGATTTTATTGTGGTTTTATGATATATGAGCATCCCAAAAATATAATTCTGACTGAATTTATACGAATGGTTTATCAAGACATTGATAACTGGCTTTTGAAATTGCTTTCAAACCATGTTGATAAATGTATTGTCACAATACTGTGAAAACTTGTGTATATTAAAATGTTAACACGCAACTTCACTCAGTTATGGGACTGCAGGAATTTATTTTTAAGGTTGATTCCAAAAATCCAATTTGAGAGTAAGAAATACTATGGTAGTTTATTAAACAATATTTTTTACTAAGGATCTGAAGTCGCATGAATAAATGAAAGCACTTTCGAAAAATGTTCCCACATAAATCGCCGGATGCTTCTTTGATGGAACACCAACAACAAATGAAAAAGTATTAGTCAAAATGGGTTCATTTCCCTATGGGCTCATTTCTTTGCAATTTTTTTTCTAAGAACCAAAAAAGTTTCGAATGTATTTCTATTAACGAAACTTGAGAGATCCGATCTGAAAAAACCCAAAAATATTTATTTCAAAATTTTTAATGGAATAATTGTGATTAAGTGGGTGGATAAGGTGATGACAGAAAAAGCCGTGCTCCTGTTTTCGAAACAGAGGATTCGAACACCTTGATGTGGGATGAACAATATTATTTATCGAACGGTATCAGTAAGTATGCTTTAAAACTTATGAACATACATTCTTCAATGACGCGACAGCCCAGAATGAGCCTTGACCTCAAAAATTTTTCTCCGGGCCTCTTTTTGACCATGGTCTTCTAATTAGTCAGTCGTAGGGTAGAGAAATCCCTTTCTATGCATGGTCAACTCGCCTGAGGTTGGATCGACCACTAGTTAATGTTCCACCGAGTTTGGCCAAAAAGAATGAATATTCTTTATTCATTCTAATAAATTGGCCAGCCCCTTTAATTCTGTAAATTTTAATATATTTGACGTTGTCCTATTTCCTGAAGGCACGGTAGAATTCTAAATTTGAGTGTGTTTGTCAAATACCATCAACTTTTTCCTCTAAAAATGGATCTTTGGATTCTCAAAGACTCCGAGAGTATTTTTTTCATTTTGTGTCATTGTCCAAGTTTCTGGTGAGTATAGATGTAATTAGACATTTGTAAATTAGTGGTTTAGTTTCCCTTTTAATTAAATTTGGTCTTAAATTATCCTCGGACCATAAAAACATCTATTGACAACAACAATTCTTTGTATTTCAGATGTGATAATGTTAACCTCAGAGCCCAGATATATATCAACTTGTTATCGGATAGGATCATGGAAATAAATTTAGGGTAGCTTCTCTCAGTTGTTGGAAACTGAAGAGTTTAGACAGAAAATTGTTCGTCATCCGATGACAAGAGTTCTTTAAGAAATAATCTGGGTCTGTTGTACAAAAGTCAATAAGATGTAAAATTCCAAAACTTTTATTGCACCTTTTCATCTATTACTATCATTCTATGCAAAGGAACCAATAATTTTGTTAAGTTCAGGAAGGGAGTTGACGCAGTTAATGACCAAATTATTTTTTGTTTTGTTCATTGAAGGAACATTAGAAACATAATTAAATCCTTGCAGCTACCTCACTTTTTGTGTCCAAGAAATGAAGTGTTTCAATCCAAGAAGTTTCTGCAAACAAAAAAAGTTCAAATCAAAAACGTTGAAAAGTAAGAACCCAGAAATTTGTCAAAGCTATTCCTTAACAAATTTAACATAAAATAAAAATGACTTCCAAGTTCATAATTCTAAGAAAATAATATAAATAAAGAGTTGACGAATATTATTAAGCTTAAATTATTTTAAAGCTTATCTTTCCGAAAAATCGCGTTCCCTTGCCAGAAATCGCCTTGACAATTTTCCCAAATGTTTAAATTCTCCACGAACCTTTCAAAACGGTATGCGAGGTGCAAAATAGGTAATTTATTTTTGCTTAAAATTGGCAGAGTAAGTGGAGATGTTAAGGCTTAGAGATATTCTTTTACTCGTTCAATCGAAAAACCGTCTTGATTGTGCAACAGAATTTTGGTTACTGTGAAAGAACAAATGAATTGCTTTTATATATATTCTGCTTACCAAGATTCTAGTGGCAACCTTAATCGAAAACTCCTCTTTCAAGGCTCTGTTGTATCAGTACAGATTTTATATATAATTTATAAAAATGAATATATTTGCTTTTTGGAATGTTAAAATTTGGGGAGGAAATACTCAATCCCTTTCTAATAAAGAATGGTGCAAGTTGTATGAAATCTATTGAATTCCATGGCTAAAAGCAAACGCCAGTAAACACGTCCTTTCTTTCAGTGTTTCAAAAATTGGTGGGGGGAAAAACTACCACATCTTTAGCAATACTGGAGCAATTTCTTAGGAACGAGTTCCTTTCGTCTTAATATTGTTTCAATATTATGAAATGTTAAAGGAAACAATTGATCCCGACGTAAGTTATTTTGAATAGCCCGAAAAAAGTGCTCCGTGGTTATTTAATCAGTTCAATAAGATTCCAGATATTCTAAATTTTGGATTACTTATTTTAGCTCTCGTGATTTTACCTTTTTTTTTTCATTGAAAATAGACTGCAATGTTGCAGAGAGAAAAAAGTTCTACAATAAGGCATGTAGCCGCCCATCCGGTATAGTGGTCAGTGAAGCTGATTGCGGTGCCGTAGGGACTGGGTTCGAATCCCGGAGAAGGCATGGGTATTTGTGTTGTAATCCTTTCTTCTGTCTATGTTGTATGCCCCCGTGTTATACATTGCGTGGTGCACGGGGTTTTATAAATGTTTTTAAAAAAATAAGGCATGCAAAATACATTCATAGTTATATAAATAACCTCGTGTGATAACTTGAGAATATATTTTGTTTTATTCTGCACATTTTTCAGTTTCGTGGTTTCTGAATACTGTTTCCCCAACCTGCTTAAAATGGCACCAGATGGCATATTTGGGTATAAATTTCAACCAATCCAAATGGAATATGCTGACGTCACATTTGACGTGTTCCGCTAAGGCCATGATTTTATGCGCAAGTCTTTTGAATCAAACCAAAGCCATGCGCCCAGAGCTAAGAATCCATTGCGATGAGTAGCGATATTATCGAATTCAGAGTGCGTGGCACTAAGAAACATTCTATGAGCGGTTCTAAATCTAAAGATGATTCGACCCCACTGACTTCCCTCCTCTTCATACCACTGTGGGAACATCTCTGCTATAAAAATCACTCTGTTGGTAAGAATATTCTCATTTAAAGGGTTTAATTTAGAGTAACTTCTGATTCGAGACACTTCACTTTTGATAGCGATCCAATGTTCATTAGAATTTCTTTATTTGATTTAAGATTCCAATTTCTTTTCCTATATACCATTATTTAGACCAGGCTTTGGAAATCTATGGTATGCGGCACTTTACACTATCTATATAAATTTGTCGATTTTTGAATGGAAGTTGAAAACTTTGTAACGGAGCTTATTGGACAAACAATTTCAGAACTATGGAAAGTAACATTTATCTGAAATATTTTCAGAAAATCTGAAAAATAATTCTATCAATAAATCAACAACTGTTTTAATTTGCTGCATGTCCTTATCAGAGAGATTTAATTGTTTGTAGAAAATTTCAGGTACTCTGATTCGCTGCTTTTGATTCTGTGAACAAATCTTTTTTCATGTGATAAATATTTAGAGCTCACAAAGAACGAGTTTAACAAAGGAATATTAAGAATCGTATCAAATTAAGTCACAAATTATATGATATTGCGATATGTAAAACGGTTCTGGGTTCGCATTAAAATGTTTATTTTTTTAACTATTGTAGAGTACTTCTTTAATAAAATATAAAAGATGTCTAAAAGATGCATAATATATATACAATTTTAATTTTTTTATATTGATAAATTCTATTTCATGTTTATTACCTTTAAATCCTGCAAAATTAATATAATTAAATCTATAATTTTGACCTCTATTAACTTGTGCATTGCCGCATTGTTTCAAATATTTCCTACTGCGCGGCACCTTGAATCCTGTTGGTAGATTGGCTTGTCACACTAACAAGGTTGCTGACCTCTGATTTAGATCCTCAAATTGATTCTGGAAAGAGAAATTTAGTATTTGTGAATTTTGGATATTTCCTACCGGAATGATACGTTTAAAATGTTCTCATCATTGTTAATCATCTTATTTGAAATTTCAGTTTGTTTTTACCAATAGATTAAATTGTCCGTTTCATTTACTTGTATTTATAAGAGCAATCGTAATTTTTTTTCTTTGTATCGTGTACCTAGTGGTATGTATTATAATAGATTTTTCTACGTTTTCCTTGTGCTTATTCTTTCGGGAAGGGATTATTTCCATTAAAAGGCCTAGTTAAAAGTACAACGATGTTCGGGGTCGAGGGTATAAGAGGAAAAAAGTATTTTTGGAACCTAAAATTTTAATGCAACTGAATATATAGAAAAATTCTAACTTTTTTTAATTAAAGTTTTTGAATCTAGCGAACTACATTAGAACTTGAAGAACTTGTAAAAACATACTTAATTATTGTAACCTTTTGCACCATCAGTATTCGAAAATATGACAACAGTAGCTGTAAGGCGGGGGGGGGGCACTTTTTTGTGAAAAGTGCCACTATCTGATTTAAAAAAAACTATGCATGCCACTTCACACTTTTCTAACAATTAAAAAAATATATAAAGGTAGGAAAATGTTACTTATAGACTTGTTATGGGATTTTTACTCAAATAGCACATTTCTTATGCAGATCTAAGCAGTGGAAATTTAAAAATATAAGACAAAAGTGCAAACTTGGGTTTTATTATTTATTAAATTTTTACAAATTTAATAGAGAAACAATTTCTCGAATGTATGCAAGGAGAATGGATTGCAACTATTAATTACTGTGAACATTACGATTATGTACGGTATCGAAAAGTGTGTACTCGATGGATACCTTGACATCTTCAGAGTAGCAAAACTATTGCATGGAAACGTTATGTATTTGATCAGATAAACGAGGGAGATAATTCTTGGATGCCACCATTTCCAACCGGCAACAAAAAGTCTGCAGTTGTCCAAGCCCGAAAAGAGCCAGTCATCTTCTGTGGTAGAGAAGATGACCCTGTTATTTGATATTGTTGGATTATTAACGTTGGTGTAGATACCCACTGGGGCCACAAACAACGTTCAATGTTATTGTGACACTTGAAAGAACTTTTGAAATGTTTTTAAAAGCTTAGATATCAGGTAAATTGTCAAAAAGTGACTTAACATAAACTAGACCGCCGCTGTCAGTACAACACGGGATACATTGGATCACTTGTCCGACAGTCTGAACCGAAAGCCTTACGATTATCATGCATTAAATAAAAGTGCTTCAGCTGTAATATAGCGGTGGGGGAGAGATGCCCAATCAGCCTTCCTCCTTCTCTTGCTTGGAAAAACTAACACGACCCGAATAATGTAGATAGTTATTTATACTCTAGAAGGCCTCGTTTGGATTTGCGATTGTAGTAATCATCCCCCCCCCCCGCCCAAAAAATATTTAATTTTTTTTGGTACTAATCTATTTTACTTGAATGGTTCTTATATAAATACGCATATCGATATTAAAACACAATTGCCAGTGAAACATTTGATTTTACTAAAACTTTTCGAAACGGATGGTCTTCACGATATAATTTTCAAACGTGTTGATTTCTTTAAAGTTTTTCTGATATTTACGATTACTATATTTTTACACTTACTCAAATATTTGTTACACGCCATTCGAGGGTTGATAGTTCGAGAAATTGAAATGTCGCAAAATATCATGCCCCGATTCGTTTCGACCACTAGATGAAAAATGAATTTCTGTCAGTTCAGTCAATTGGATTTGAGACTTGAATTTAATTCCGAATTTCACTGGTGCTTCATGAGCCTACTACAGCTGACCCTACTTCCTGGGCTGAAGAAATTCATGTAAAATCTGTAAAATGCATCCATGTATATTTCGTATCTTCAGAGCAGAATTTTGTTGAGATTCTCTTTTCATTTAAAAAATTTAGAGTTCTGTTGTACATAATTCAGCTCATTTTTGTCAATTTTCTTGGTGATCGTTTCACATCCAAGAACCTCAGTAAAAATTATTTGAATTATTTTACTACTAAAAAGTGAATGATTTGGTAAGAAAATGCTAGAAATCTTTAAATCTGCTGATATTTTTTTAAGACGTCTATTTTCTTAAAGAAATTTTTCCCGGTAGTTATTGCACAAACATTAGTCTAAGATCGCAAAATGAGTCTGTAAATTGCTATGTTATAGTGATGGTTTATATACTGTGTCCAGCCGGACAACAAGAGTAATCTGTTGGTTGGTTCTGGGGGAGAGAGAAGAAAACTTACGAAGATGTGGAGGAAGAGGGGGAGGGGTTGTTTTGTATCAATGAATCCACGATAATTGTATATGGCCAGTAGCCTTGTGTTTGATCATAGGTAGGTAGTACAGTGACTAATGAAAAATAAATCTTTCTTATCTCTTGCACACTTTATATTATACATCTGATAGATATCCAATTAAAATCGCAATTTCCCCTCGGGGACTTTTTACTTTCGATCCATAAATGGGGGATTTATGGCCCTAGATTAATCTTGTGTATAGTTTTGTTTGCTAAGTGCTAGTGACTCGTTCTCGGGATACCCTGGCAATGTTCTACTTTTAGCTTATGTCATTCCGTTTCCATTTCGACCATTTACAATATTTTGTCTCTATCCAGATGCATGTCCTTTAATTAACAAGTATTACATTATTTAGCTCTATTCAAAGAATTCTGGGATTGCAACTTTCCGAGAACTTTCCTGTCAGATGGAAAAAAATTAGTCCATTCCATCGGCCGATCTGAGGGCTGCCTTTGAATTCGTTGTAAACTTTGGTGTTTTTCCCATTTCGAAATTTTAACTTTTACCTCAATTATTGTACAGTATCCAGATTGGAAGGACTTTTTCGCCTCTCTCCTCTTATTAGTGCAATGATGTTTCGGATAGAAAACTTTATTAAAGTTTTTTATTAATTTCAGTTTTTTAGATGCATTAACTTTTTTTAATACCTAACTCTGAACTCCGTTCAAGTAAAGAATTCACGAGTCGAATCTTCACTCTCTTCCAGATCAAGTGATCGTGGTAGCCTAAAGGTTACAGTCACGAACACGTAGCCTGAGTATCGCAGGCTCGAGTCTTGGTGCTACTGAAGGCCCACCTGTGTAGAGGGGGCGATGCTTGTTCAATTTGTTGAAGCTCAATACCCTTGCGTTGGTGCGGTGTGGAAGTTTGGAAGTGGGGTGCCAGTTCAGAAGTCGTCCTCATCACTTGACCGAGGTTCAAAATAACGAGGTCCGTCGCCAATAGCCCTCGTGTTTCTTTATAGTATGACGTTAATATAATTCTCACTCTCTAACCCACTCTTCCACTTCAGTGATAACCCCACATACTTGAGGTATCCGACTGGTTGCGACAACTTTTTTTTAAAAAAATGGAGATGTGTAGATTTTTTGTTGTTTTTAGATTTGTTTTGTACATTTTAGGAAAAATATGCTAAGCTTAAGAACAGAAAAAGAAATTAACTAAAATGGAAAAAATGGGTAAAAATTAACAAAAAACCTAAACGCGGTCCATTCTGTACCAAAGGCTTATGAACAAATTTTCAATTTTTCAATTCTGATGTGTTGCTATGTTATTAATTGTCGAAATGACCTTCAGGATAAGAGATTTTAATTTTTACAAAAACTAGAGCACTTTCTCGGCTACTATATGAAACTGCTTAAAAAAACAGTGATTATATTCACATCAGGAACTGTAAATTTTGCAATAAAACAGTGATTGATAAATCTGAAGGTTAACACTTATACTATTATACAGAACTTACACAAAAAATTTGAGTTCATTATTTTCAAAACTGTTTTAGCAATCGCTGACCCCATTTGATTATTTTCAAAAAATCACGTTTCGAGTCAAACGCGTTTTAAAGTATGACATCTTGCTTAAAGTAAAGGCATCTGCTTTTGCTAAAACACTTGTAGTTTTTGTTCTGGTGAGCAGAAAATGATAACTTGGTATTTTTATGAAGCCAATAAGAGGGCCTAGAAAATAAAATCATAAAAAAAAAAGTTGTCAACTTTTGGCAAAATTCACAATTTTAGGGTAATCGGATACCTTAAGTGACCACAAAAATCTTACATCATAGAAACCCTAGGGGAAATTTGAGAAATGTCCCTTCCTTACTTTTACAAATGTTTCCTCCAATGAGCATTCCTTTCTCTATTTTTGTATTTCCCTCTGCCAAATTATCACTGACATTGATGAATCCTCCAATATTCCATCGGGTCGATCAGCTCAAATGATCTCTTTCGACACTTTTTGAAAAGAGTTGGTTCCTTTCATATAACTAGGCACTTCAAGAACGCGATTTCGCCTCAACGCGTTTCGAAAAATTTGGGGCAACATGACATCCCGAGACGAATAACGCAGTGCGTGAGAAATTATTGTACAACTTTTAATGCCTACCAATCTATGCAGCATGGTAGCTTCTAACAGTTTTGGATTGTACTAATTTCATAAATCTATGCATCAAAGAAATCGAAGTCCCATTTCGTAGTCGCAGTATTGTTTTTAAAAAATGGATGGCAAAGGGTCCACACGTTTGAAATAAATATAACTAAGCTAGTTGAAAATTGAATGAATGCAATAGTAAAACTTGCTGAGGGGAAGGTTTTAAAAATGGCCGTCGAAAAATTTCTGGTGAAAAAAACAGAGGACGTGTATTAATGGAAATTTCTGCAGCATATTGAAATGAAGCATGTCTTTCTACACAGTTTTGATAGAGCCCGGCAGGAATCGTGGAGTCTGCAATTACACAAAGCTGCGCTTTATGAAACCCATCACATGAGCATGGCCTGTGATGCCGATGCCAAACCGACTCCTTCACGTTGGTCACACTCGTTTTAAGCACAGGCATTTGTTGTTGGATAAGGATGCTCCTGAATGCCTTCATAGATCTAGTACACTGTTCGTCATATTTTAATAGATTGTCCAGTTTTTAATTATTATCGGGCCACCTTTTTTTCATCTGTTTTAACCTTATCTGGCTCGGTGAACGAAACCCTTCACAAACAGTGGCGGATTAATCGGCCGCCAGGGGCCCCAAGCTTGATGAGTGCAAAGGCCAACGACAAACCAACCACGCCACCTTGGAACAAGAAATGAAAACTCCGCAAGAAATTTATCGAGATGCAAGAGAAATCCTAATGTAGAAAATCTTTTGAAAACATTTTTAACAATACCGATATTGAATGCATCAAGTGAATGATCTTTTTTTTAGTTTTAAAATGTGTTAAAAGTAATTTAAAAAGTACTATGGGAAAAAAGACAAATTGAACAACATAAACCATATTATATACAGAATAAAATGTTTTGGACAAAATAGATATGGTAAAAATAATTGAGATGAATTTGCCAAAGAGAAATCAAACTGTATAGCAATACTGTAAGCCCTTAAGTAAGGTTTTTAACTTTTTTTTGTATACAGTTAAGATTTTTCTTTGGCCGATTGAGTTTTATTATAGCAATACATTTTATTTTGAGAATTTAAAGTAAACGACTCTTTTCACTATTTTAGTTTTTCGTCTCTTATAAGCCCTTGGTCCTCAAACCTTTTACCACCAGGGGCCTCCAACTACCTTAATCCGCCTCTGTTCACAAAAGACTGCTTTTAGCTTTAAAATGTTATTTTTATTTGATTTTCTGCTTATTACTTTTAAAACTTACGTTTTAATCACAACTAGTGTATATATGTCGCAGGGAAATTACGAAAAGGATTTGATCAAATCCCTAAAGTATGTGATCAATTCACGGAAGGTGCTGAAATAATTATTGTCTTTTTCCCCGAAGAAAGTGATTTGATCAAATCTCTGAACTGTTTTAGTGAAAAGACGAAATAATATCGTGAGTTTGAAAGCATTTTTGTTTAGTAAATTGTGCATTAAATGTAGAATAAGTAATGCAATAATGTTAATTGAAACAGAAAGTATTTAGTAGAAACGAAATTAACAAAAGAAATGGATACGTAAGCTGATATTTTTAAAAGCAAAAAGGATGCATTTAGAGTAAAATTTCAAACTTTTTTTTTCGTGAAATTAACTGATAAAAATGTTTATTCATTTTCATTCAAAACACGTTTTTTGTCATTTCGATTTCAAAGAACGGTACTTTTTTTACAAGCACAACTTTTTGTTTTGCATTGTAATTTGAATTGCTCACAGCAACACTACTTAAATCCTTGACTTCCAAACAAGGATAATTTTTCTGCAAACTCATGCTGACAGGTTAATTTGTATAACTGTTTTGGTAAATGCAACTATTTGAAAAATGTTTCTAGGAAACCAATCTTTTATAATTCTAACTGAAGTATCATTGGTATAAATTATTTATGAAATCTAAATGATCCCCGCAAGTTCTTCATATAATAGACCTCTCTATCTGCCTTGTGTACATGCACCAAAACTGAAGTTCACCAACACCTTTTAATTTCTTCAAAGAAACCTTTCATTTTTTCAACGTATCTTGCAGGTGTTTTGCAGTATTTTCCCTTTGATCTCTAATTCTTGTTTGGTATTACTGGCAAAGAATCTTAAATCCATGTATTTCTCCTACAGAATTTCCACATAATGCTTGCACTGGATTTTTACAGGTTTCACACGAATGGATTCCAGAACAGATCTTATTCTATAAAAAAAGACCCGGTCTTTTCTATCTGATTTTGCTTTCCCTTCTGATGCAAGTAACACTACACGTGTTTTAACTGTTGAAAGTTTAAAAAAAACTGTTCAATATTCGTATTGTTTGTGTCGATGCAGATATTTCTGGTGGATCCTCTAGATTTAAAGACTTTTTGGAGAGTAAATCAGCTGCCGGTAGATCGACATTGAAGTGCTGTTAATTGATTTATAGATCATTTGAAGTAGAAACATTGTAATCAATTCAGAAGCTGAAGTGCCGTTGTTCTTATCAAAGGAAACTGCTGATAAGTCTTTTAGTGTTAAAATAATTTCATGGTCCTTCCTATTAAGAAATAATTTCCTTTTCAGTAACAAGTCTTTCAAGCAACTCTTTCTAAATGTAACTAGATTTTGGAGTCTTGTTTTTGGTTCTGTTCCAAATAAAGCTTTGTAAGGTGATCGTTAAATGGTTAGATGAAAAGAGGAATTCTTTTGGAACTGAAGAAAGTGACAAACTATAGCTCAATTTTTTTGTGCCATTGCCAATTAACCAAGCACGTAACATAGCTTCGACATCTTGATTTGATTGCTCAATGCATCCTTGACTAGCTGGATCTCTAGGCTGACCATTTACAATTTTGCACGTTGGCCGCAGGTTTATTAATTCTTATACGACAGCAGCTATAAACTTCCAACCATTGTCGCATTGTAGTATACAAGGGCTAACTACTTAAAGTATTTTTTAATAGCTTCATTTCTATTCAAAGCAGAACAGAACAGACATTGCTCTTCAATGTTTAAGCTGACTTTTGAAGTCAATGGTCAAAGAAAGCTGAATATCGTTGCGTGGTCCTGTAGTTTAACAGCAATTTGTGATTTCTATCTGGTCGGCTATAAGTCATTAAATCAACTTGGACTCACAATGATTGAAGTTGCCAGATACACAACTACACCCCCCCCCCTCATACACATATAATTGGGCAAAACGATTTCTTTGTTTACAAATTTTTTTAGACATATTGTGCGCAACTTTAAAAACTCCAGTACAACTGAAGTTCGTATTAGATATTTCAATTGAAAACTATACAGCATCTTATCTCTTCCTCCGTGGCCAGTTGACTGATTTGTTTCCCGATGTATGTGATAAACTTTCCGTTGGTACTATTTTTGCAACTGAATCTTGATTTTTAACTCTAACCAGTGGCGTAACGTACACTCCCGCAACCCCCACATTGTGGGGGCCCAGGGACTCTAGGGGGCTCGAATCTTGACTGACACTAAGTACATATTTGGACTTGGGGCCCAAAACCTGAGTTTGCAGGGGGCCCTAATATTCTCCGTTACGCCACTGTCCCTAGCATCGTATTTTCCCCTAATAGTACTGTTTTTGTGTCCATTGCAGTTTAACTAGGGGTGCTAATTGAGTTGTCCAATGATTGTAACATCTTTTACCCTTCTGCGAGACCATAAATGGTTTCTTTTCTAACCAATTTCAGAAATGTCCCGATAATTTCATTAAACTTTTCTTTAGATACGAATTCGGTCAGATTAAAATTTTTTTTCTATATCTGAACTCAATTTTAGGTAGGTATTTAAAAAACTCAAAATATGTGGAAAACAATAAAAATGCTCGCAACCTTCTTGACGTAATGTTTCAGAGCTGACTGGCACAGAAGCAGAGGGCAAAGACGATGACAGGGGAAGGGTAACAAGCGAAAATAGAAATGCGCGAGACACATGACTATTTCAATGAATCCTTTCACTAAAACTGTTCAGGGATTTGATCGAATCGCTTATACTTTTTTCAGAGAAGTGACCTCCAAGAGACGTCATTTTAACATTTTCCGTGAATCGATCACATACCTAAGGGATACGATCCAATCCATTCATCCTTTCCTTATAACATATAGACATATACAGAGTAAATTATACGAAGATCAGCTATAACTTCGCGTTGTTCCCGCTAGTGAACGAGATAGCTATTGAAGGAAATGTATTAGGAATAACCAATGTTCACTTCTTGATGTTCTGACCAATAACTCATATTGGGTTTCCTTTTCAGCCCTAGACTGTTTCTTTGGGGGAGCTTAAGTATAATCTTTTAACCGAACGTGATAAAGTGATCGATTGTCACAGCTGTAAAGACTATTCGTGGTATTTTTGCTAAGATATGCATGCCACGTTCAATTGCAGATGATACCGTGAAGTGGAAACATGCGGGGTTTATTACTGTGCGAAACTGATCTGGTAGACCATGTCTTCTAGTGCAATGTTCCCCAAATTTTTTATCGTCAGTGATTGGGGATTTTATTATAGTCCACTGAGGGAGGAGGGGGAGAGGACGTTGGTTTTTAGATTTTAGATTTTGTTTTAATAACTTTAGTTTAATTTTATTTAAATATGCCTTCAGAATAAAAAAAAGTTACACCCAAAGATGAATATACGAGTAAAGGGATTTCCATGGAAAGACGCACAGACCCGAGAGAAATACACCCCAGTAGGTAAAATGGAAATAATTTAATTACCCTTGGGAGATTCAATACCATTAAGTCCCGAGGCTGGGGACCACTAGTTCAGTAGACAAGGACCGCATATCCCTGAAAATTGTGAAATCAATCTCATGCATTCGGCCGAAAAAATTCTTCAAGCATTTTAAGAAGCCTCTCGCTGATTCATTAACATTCACAGCTCGTCCTGAACTTCAAAATCTTGGTTTCATAGCAGAGCTACTACTTAAAAACGAAACACGCATTACTACAACCAATTCTAAGCGTTGCTAAATTTGACAACATTGGAACTTGGAGCAATGTCGTTAATGCTTTAGATCGACGAACCGAGGTATATTATCTTGTAACCCGATACTATTTGGCGCGGTTTGAAAATTAGGAAAGTGAAGTGGCTGTTCAGGCATCATCCTCGTCACTTGACTACGGTTTTAAAGTACAAGTTCCGTCGCTAATGGGCCTCGTTATGCTTTAGAATCTGCCGTAAACACTCGCTCAACCCGATAGTATACCTTGATAGTTTGGGTGGGGATACTGGATGGTGAACGCTTTGCAACCTGCTGTGCCTCAAATAAAATTTGGAAGTGTAGGCATGATGTTTGGGGTGGTTGCTTACGGTTATATATATATATACTAGTACTCTTTAGTTCCTAAGCAAGGAACTTTGACGACGGAAAGCTCTATCTCGACATTTACGATTCTTCTATGCCTATAATGTGGCAGCAGTTCAGAGAGAAGGTCCATTCTGGTTTCACGCAACTGGCTCGAGCTCCTCCTCATACTTCACGGTCTATGTAGACGTGATTCGCTGATATGGATTATCAGGAATTGGACAGGTCTGCTCAAGGCCCAGACCTGAATCCCATAGAACACCTTACGGAGAAATTAGAACGTCCATTTCAAGGATGGGCCACAACATCACGCTTTGGGGGGGGGGGTAGAACTGACTAGTGTTCTTTAAGAATGGCGGCTCGCACTTCCCGGTGCAGCTTTCGAAAAATTAATGGCTAGCCTTCCCGTAGACTGGCCCTATTATCGCTGCAAAGGGTGACCCAATTTCATATTCATTTTTAATTTTTCTACAGAAAAAGCAAAACATTCAGATGTCTAGATACTTTCGATCATACAGTGTTTTAGTTTTGCATTCGAATAAACGGATATTAGAAAGTCTCTCCCATCCTATCAAATTATATTTCAGACGGTCCGTCAGCCAGTTTATCAGTAAAAAACTACATCTCGGAAGGTTTTCGAATGAAATTTATCATGGCTCTTCGATACGAACAGAACCAATTTGGATTTATAAAGTAGTATTCGGAGGATAGGCAAGGACCTTTTTTATTTGAACTTATTGGATCATTTCCGTTTCCAAGAAGGGGGAATTAAATACGAAAAAAACGATAGTTATTAAAATTAATAATTATACTTAATTTATAAACAATACAAGATCATTTAAGCTTTTCCATCGGAGTTATAATTCTTAGATGTATCTTTCAAAACATGCAAACGAGTGAAAATTGTCCATGAAGCATAACACAAGTTAAAAGAGGGAATCCAAAAAATATTCACTGGCTTAGTGGACAGATTGCTTGTTTGAAGTTTACAACAGTTTAAAATAACGGTATATTTATATATATATATAATATATATGTTTGAAAAAGAATGTTCATTGTTATTTTATTAAACATCAGTATAAAGTTTTAGAAGCCATCTATTGAAGATTACGATGATTGAATTTTTTTTAAAAAAATCATTGTTTAAATTGAATTAAAACTACTCTAATTTCCGTAATATAAAATGCAGACTCGATACAAATTGGAGTCATTTTAAAGGGGGCATTTTTGATCCCAGGAGCTGTAAAAAAAAAATTCCGATCTATGCAATGCTTATAATAACAGAAAATAAGCCCTTGAAGAATATTTTTCAAGAGAGCTTAATATGACTTCGAGTCGTATTAATTTTTTCCAAAATTAATACGACTACCCGGCGGCCTCTCCCTTTTGAGTGAGCTCCACTTGGATTCAGGGAGGCGTTTGAAGACCCAATGTGGTTTTGTGCAAGGTGTACTGGATTTAAACTAACAGCCTGATATAGATTTCATCCCCGAACCTCTGGGGTGTCGTCTTTGAACCCAAATGTGGATAAAGGTTTTCGAATCAGTGCTGAGCTTACCCAGGTGGTTTACAAAAAAGAGCAAAATACCTGAATTTTAAGGTCACTTGCCCTGGAAACTATAGGCTCCATGTATCTTGAACCTGACTGGGTGCATATTTATATTAATGGAAAGCCTTTTTAAGGAGGACTCTGACAGCGCAGGCGCAGAAGTGTATTGCCACCTTTTCTCCTTTTATTTAACTGGAAAATTCACAAACGCTTTTGATGGTGAGGCTGCTAACCTTCAAGTAGCCATTACGTAGTTGCTTTGTCATCTGAATAGCTTTACTAGGGCTGTTGTCTTCTATTATTCAAAAGCGGCGATTTTTGCTGTAAACTCAAATTCTACGCCTGCCTCCTGACATTCTTGACTGTAAAAACTGCGGCAGAATACTCTAAACAAATTGTTTTGCAGTGGATCCCTAGACACACTGATGTAACTAGTAATGAATTAGCGGACCACCTAGCAAAGAAGGGAGCTTCCATTTAACACACAACGAGTAATGCTGTCCCTTTTACCAGTGCCAATTATATTAAGAAAAAGACGAATGATCTCGTTTCAGTTCAATACACAGAAATTCCAACAAGATCTGGTGGAATAATCTTTAAGATCTCCCCATGTGGCCAAGACATAAGGCAGTTGCTAAGTTTCGTCTGGCTACTGGGCACGACTGTCTCTTCAAACATATGCATCGAATTCTCACATGTTGCACAGGCCCCTTTCTGTACGCTCTGTGATATTTGGGAAAACATAGATGCTAACCACATTCGCCTCTGCCCAGCTTTAAAGGACTCCTCTTTTTGCGATCTTTATTGGCAAGCTAGGGACTTATTGTGTTCATAGACTTTTCTCGCCATGTTTTTATTTCCTACCTCGTTTGTTTTGTCTGTTTTTTTTTTGTTCTTTGCCCCATTGTGATGCAGTGGTCTTTTGTAGCCCTGGCCATTGGAAATTTTTTTTAAAAATGTTTGATGTTACAAAGATCATTCTCGTTTTAAAAGCAAGGGAAAACAAATTTTAACTTAAAGGAGGATTCTGTGATCGTTTTTATTTTAGGGCAAATAAAATGCTAAATTTTTTGTTAGCGTAAGCTTTTCCTTGTATTTTAAATATTATAAAGATGCTGAAATTTTAAAGAACTTTTACCTCTACAATTAATGTTTCTATAAAAGGTATTCTGTACGCCAATTTTTTAAAAAATTATCTTTAAAAATACCTAAATCTATTGAATGTTAACGTATTTTCTGTTGGTTCTATGACTCTAAATGGAATTTCTGACATTTCGATTATTTAAAAATCTAGTCACTGTCTTATCTAAATTTTCCAGATTTTTCTGTTTACCCTGAGCAACGTTGAACCCTATCAAATGGCATTGCAACAAAATGCAGCGTAATCTTTTGTAGATAAGTTTATCTCTGGATGTGGAATTATTTATACAGTATCTGCTTTCGTCTGATACTGCTTAATGTAATGAACGAAAGTAAATTTAAACCTTTATTTATAGACACATAATCATGTTTTACGGGGGTCTGACACATAAATTTTCGAAAATTTATCGATTTTTACTTTTATATATTTTCTAAGAGTTTAAATATTTCTGTTTAAAATTATATGATACGAGAAAAAACCATAATTAGAAGTATTTTTATTAATTTTTTTAAATGAAGCTACTCCTTGACGCGCATCAAATGAGCCCTGCTCGGAGCACCTGTGTTTCCCCTTTTATAAGTTTCTGATGAGCGCGAATCCATATGATCTTTAAGTGGAAAAATTAGTGTATTGGGCTTATCCATACGTTTATGGGTACACTTCTGTTGGATCTTAAAAGCGAAGCAGAGATTAAAAAAAAAGTTTCGTGATGGAAAAAGCTCAAGAGGTCGTAACCGATTCACCGACTTTTTAATATTAAATTCAAAGTATTATGGTTTGGCTATTAGAAATAATATCAATGATTTACACAACATGAAAACTGCTGTTTTCATCTTCTGTCTCCAAACGAGAGCCCTCAACATGGACTGTGTTCTCCGATTATAAATGTCTGATGCAAGTTTTAAAAGACAGAATGTAACGAAAGGCATTATGATCACAAACACATGCACCACAATGAGGTGAATGAAGCCCAATTTTTAGAGATCTAGGTGATCCTATGTTAGTAATAAGTGTTCAGATGGAAAGAACTAGAACCCAAATTAATCGGTTAATAACACCAAATGGTCATTGTCAGTGATTCCAAGATGTACATTTGCGGAGTTAAAAAATCTAAAATTAAGGGTAAATATGTCTATTGTACAGTTATGAGTCATGTAGCAAAATTAATGATCTTAAAACATTGCAATATTGAACCAAGTTATAAATGTATGTCATGCTTCAAAAAACTAGATACACATGATTCGTGTAGCCGAACGAAAGCATCTTAAGATCCCATAAAAAGGCAAAACTATTAAAAATAGTGAAGAAAAAAAAAGAAAATTAGAAGGATCTTTTGTATGAGCAGAGAATAAAACAAATGCTTCATATTCTTCTGGAAAGTACTAAAAAAAGTAAATGCTCAAAAAATTACAAATTGTTACTTTAAAGCCTGTGGCGTCGTGAGACTCGGAAGCGTGTGTCGACGCAAAGCTAAATATTAAAAATACTTTTTATTGTGATCTAAATAATGGTTTATTTCATTTCCAACATTTAGAAGATCACTGGGAAGAGTCACTTTCAGATGTTAGTCCTATTTATCCAGTCAGTTGTCTCTGTATCCACTCCTCGCTTCTTCTCCGGGCATCGGATCTTCTGGATACGGAGAACGAAAAAAAAACGAATTTCTCTCCCGCGGGCACTCGCCTCGTGCTTTCATCTTAGTCCGCAGGATACAGTCTCGAGAGTCGATCCCTCTCTTTGCCAAGTCGACCCTTTTAAACTCCAGGGGCGGGTCAACTCCCATTGGTAAGACTCAAGGTTTTGCACTCGGCACCTTGGTCTCACTAGCCCACCACTGGTGCAGGGAGATCAATGGTTCTGGTCCCTCTCAAAGTTTTCCCGCGACAAGGGCTTTTCTGACATCTGGTTCTCGAACCACCTCGCCACCTTTTCCTCTTTTGATGTGACCCGCCGCCGTCCGCCAAGGCGCCAGCATTTCAAGACGCACAATACATTTATGCTCAGCCCATAGTGTTACCAGTCACCGGCGTCAACAGTCCAGATGTCTGACAAAGGACAATGACGCCAAAACCACGTGCTCTCCGGATGTATTATTCGTCATGCATAGGGTGAGATTTCTTTGTGACTACGTCACAAGCCTTTTTTCTCAAAAACTACTAATCACATAATCCTAAAATTTTCAGTGAGTAGACTTTTAACATGTTTACACATTTTAATAAAGGGAATTGGATATATAGCAATTTTTTCAGATATGACTTTTTTTTAACTAAATTTTAGGGAGGAAAATTGGACATTTTTAAAAATTCATAATTTAATTTCTCACAAAAAAAAACCTCTTCGTTAAAGTGTTATTGATAGTACACATAATCTACTGTAAAAATTTTATTCGTGAGAAGTAAGTAGTTTCTGAGGAAAGGTACATAAACTTACGCAATTTAACACGGGCTGCTATGGAGGTGCTGGACCCCCTTATGAAGCCTGGCAAGAAGGAAGGTTAGTTTCATTTCTACTTGTAATCCTGCACAAAAGTGCTTATGAAATTGTGAATCTCAACTCAGTAAAGCAAAATTGTAAGCGTTCAACATGGCAGTTAAAGTGTGTGCACAATACTATTGTAAAATTGACATTTTTAAGGCTTTGTAATACATCCATATCTTAACTCATTAAGTTCAAATTATTTTTTGAAAGTTTTATAACAATAAAGAACATTGGTCAGAATAAATGCAAGAATTGCCATGTATTTTTTCTTTTCCCCACAAAAAGGTGATCTATACATAAATTACTGGTCGGACAAGTCATTTTTCTAAAAAAAAATTTATTTAGTGTAAATATTTCATCGTTTCGATGGCTGATAGTAAAGAAAGTAGCATAGAAAAACAAAAGGGTCTAAAGATTTGAGTGGAGGGTATAATGAACGTTCAATCTGTCGAAACTGTCCTTCTGCGGTTGTGGAGATTCGGAGGGGGGGGGGTGCCAGCTCAGATATCCTCAAATGGTGGTTCAAAATGACGAGGTCCATCACCAATAGCCCTCGTGGTGTTTTATAAGGCGACTTTTTTAACCCTCACATGCCCGGTTATAAATGGTCATTGTTTATCACCAAGAGCCTTTTACATCTCGTCTATTCTCTTGACCAAGGGATTTTTTTCATTAATAAAATCCCAAACTCCCGCATCTTGAGGGAGTCACCATTGAGAGCTGTTGGTCGTTCAGATGTAGTCCATCTGAACGGGACTCCATATTGCTGAGTTAATGATGAAAATGTTCATTTTCCCTCGTGTTATTTTCTGCTACCAGTTTACGGTGCAATTTTTAGAAACTTGAAAATAATTCTGTTAAATAACAATCTATATTTCTATTAAAGATAATTAAAATCAAATTCAACCAAGAAAGGAAACCGATGAATACTACTTTCCAGAATATACAATGACGAAGAGCCGCAGCATTTAGATACAAATCACAAAATCAATGTTGACAATTTGAAGGAAAATTTAGGGAACTATTATGATATTTAGTGTACGTGAATTTATCGTGATTATAAGGTTAAAATACTGGTTTATGCATAAGCAATGAATGGAATACAAAGGCCTTCTTCGCACAGTACCCTACAAATGGAATTTTTTAAAAATACGTTACTTTCTATGAACCATTTTTTAGCCAGAAGATTATAAAGATCAACAAATAGACTTTAGAGACGTGTTTCTTTACGAACGTACTATTTAAAACTACCAGGATGCTTGAACTTATCCGGAAATGAAGGTCCTTTTTTTCCTTCATAAATTCTCTGGACAATTCATCGATGGGTCTTCCCATCGACGCATTTTTGCGGAGTTCGTTTTGTGCAGAAGGGGAGGTTAATTACTATGAAAATCGTACGCGCCATATTTTTTTTATTAAAATTAAGTTTTATGGCCTTTGTGAATGCAGCACTTGAAAATTGGAGAATTTTCTCCCAACTTTTTATAATTTTTTAACGAATATAATTTAGATAAAATTGGTATCTCTTCCGAATTAAAGTCAATAAAAATTGTTTCATTATTCTCAGTTTCCTATTTATTGTATTTTTCTGAGAATGTGGTAGCTCTTTTGAACTAAAAATTGTAATTTGTACATTATTTTTCATCTCTTACTAACTTGTATTTAAAACCAGTGAAGTAGAAATGAAATCCGAGCTTTCCTCGGTCATTTGACTATGGGACAATGACAACTCTGATTGGTTTGCAAAACTTTTAAAAGTAAAATAAGTGCGTAACGAGAGAAATCTGATTCGGGAAATCTCTGTATTTAGTTATGTTCAAAATCTGTAAATTCAGTAAGATTTTAAAAAAATTAATATTTTAAAGTTACATTTATTGAAAATCGGGGTTTAACCATCTTTTTACATATACAAACATCTGATTAAAAAAAATCCAAAAATAATCGAACAAAACCCATTACTTGACGTTTTTAAATTAAAAAAAAATAACTGAATACAAAAATTTTAGATATATTTTTGGAAGTTAATTTTGTGAAGCCGTTTCGCTGAGGGTTTCTGCTGTCTATTCATTTGTAAAAATTCTACAGTATTCAATTAAACTTGTATTAAAATTTCGAAACTTCCTTTAAGCTATGATTTTATTACAGTTAAGCGACACATACTTTTCCCAAGATTAAAAGTAACATTGTTCAAGATCGAACATTAGACAGAAACAGAGCCATCTTTAACAATTTTATTTAGTATTATTTATAGCTAGCTTTTATATATACTCGCGACTTCCTTCGAGTTAATATCTTTAAATAAATGTCAGTCATAATCATTAGCATTAGAAAGTAAATAAAATATTATTTTTATTGCTTCACTGGAACCATTAAAATTTAAAAACTCTAAAATTGAGAGTTAAAAAATTGTGTGAAAAGACACTTTATTATAATAATTACCAAAAATTCAATAGCTTCAACTATTAATATTTTAAAAAGTTGGAAAGAGTCGACGTTTAATAAATAATTCCTCTTTTTAAGAGCTCAAAACAGAATATTCTAGGAGGCTACTCTATACTGTGTGTCCTTCCGTCAGTTGCAAATGTGTAAAGATTTTCGGGCATTGGATACACGCGAAAAGGCTACATATAGTTGGCCATGGGAAAAGCATAGCTTTTCCAAACGCAATGTTTGCCCTTGCACTTTGTTAATAATAACTGAGTTTGATTGGAAACTGAACTGATTTGAATTGAAACGGTAGGTTAGGGGGGGGGGGTTAGTTGGAATTCGAGGTTTGATAACACTTACCCATTTCATGACACCTGTTAAAATTGTGGCACCAAGTATAGTCTGCATCAATTTTCTCGTAATCATATTCGTTTTCAGACTGAATTTTCAACTTTCGCCTATAAACTTGATGATTTAATACAGGCTTTAAGATCATCTGCCGGTGTACCCATCTGGATTACAGGCAGAGTTTGTCGGAAATCAACAGCCAATAAAACTAACATGGCGCCCATCCGCTATAGTGGTTACTGACGCTGACTGCAATGCCGTAGGGCCTAGGTTCAAATTCCGGAGAAGGCAGGGATGTTTGTGTTGTAATCCTTCATGACTTTAAAATTCTTTCTTTCCTTTGTAATGTGTGCTTCACGCTTACTCTGTAATCCCCCGTGTGATACTTTGTGGCGCACGGGGTTTATAAATGTTCTCAATACAAATAAATTTAAAAAAATAAAACTACCATTTATTTTATAATATCCGTTCTGTATCGTAAACCCTGAAGAGACCGATATAACGCTTCTATACCTGTGAGACACACATTGTACTTTTATCCCACACTAAAAGTTTACATCGTCAACGCATCAGGCCTCTAGAGCTATTTTGGTTGAAATTGCAGATGGGTGAATCTTCATGTGCATGATTTTACGGTAATTTTAAAACGGAATGTGTGGTACGACCGCCGGTCAGTAGTGTCGTGGTTGTACAGGAAGAAGCCACAGAAACTGCTATCTTCTGGTTTTTATGAGGGACATTTATACAGTGCTTCTCAAACTTTCACTATTGGCGACCCAATTTTCAATCATAATTTTTATCTCGCCCCCCTCCCTCATACAAAAAATAATGTATTGAATTCAATAATGCATTTGGCGCTAAAGCTACATTACGAACTTAATTATAAACCGAAAAAAAATTAACAAGATAAGTACCAAATTTTGTAATTGTTACTTTTAAAAAATATATACTTTAAGCAAATTACTTTTAATAGGATAATTTTTGTTTTTTTTTTCTTTCGCTAATTTTTAAATTGGAACAGATTGCACACACAAAATTATATTTAATTAAGGATATATTTCCTCTACCATCCATTTCTAAATATAGAAATGTCATTAGAAAAATAGTTTATGGTCTATGTTGCGCTCTATCACATCTAGCATTCTCGCGAACGTCAGCGTGAGTTAGAGCAACTAACAAATCCGACATCTTGGCAAAACATGTAAAAATGCTGTGCCTCACAGAATTCCAGCTAGTCTTGGTCGAGTCGATACTTCTATAGCTCCCGAATCTAATGTACATTTTAAAATTTGCGCTTTAGTTGTGATTCACAGCATTAAGTATTCACGGCAATAGATTAACAAAAACATGGATAAATTTTTAAGTCATAAGTGAACATTCGACGATAATAAAGAATCAACAAGTGCACAGTCCCAAAAATTAAATCAAGTAAGAATTCTCAAATTTTTGTAAATGAAAAAGCTTTACTTGCATCTTACAAAGTATCATACAAAATAGCCAGATGTAAAAAGCATCACACTACTGGCGAAGAGAGCTTATTTTGCCAGAAGCAATTGAGATTGTAGAAACCATGTTTGGAGACAATTTTGCCACAGTTGCAGTCTATGGACTGCAACTCTTTTGCAAAATCAACTGTAATTTTAAGCCTCAGAGAATAAGCAATCAGAACTATTGTTAAATAATGAAAAAGAATATAAAGTTCCTATGAAGAATAATTGTGTTTTTTTTTAATATTTAAAGCAAAAGACTTCAAAATGTCTTAACCCGGGAGCAGGCGCGTACTCGATACTAACTTTAATGGTCACGCAGGGTGATGTGGCCTCGATAACCAAGTGGTCTAGGCATCGGATCGTGGCTAGCACGCCATGAGTTCGATCCCTGTACCACTGAAGACCCGCCATGTAGGGGAACGATGCACGTTAAATCTGTCGAGAATTCAAACGTCCTCCAGTTGGTGTGGCAGTTAGGAGAGGGGGGTGCCAGCTCAGGTGTCGTCCGCGTCACTTGACCGTGGTTCAAAATTACGCGGACCATCCCCAAAAGCCCTCGTGTAGCTGAACAGTGGGACGTTAATATTCACTCGCTCAAGCGGGGTGATTTTCCTTTTTTTTTATAATTATTTTTATTGTACACGATGAAAATCACAATTCTAGTGAATAATTTAATTATGAGAAAGTTACTTACCTACTTTCAATGACTTTTCGATTTTTCTTTGATAACTTGAGAAAAAATCTAATATTAAAACTGAACAAAAACCTTAAGATTGTAAAGAAACGTTTGCCACTGTCAAAAAAGAGAAATATGCGACAAATTCATTTTGGTTCCTCTGAAGATTGTCATATAGGAGGATACTGTCAAGGTCATTTCTAAAAAATAGTTTTCTCAGAATTAACGATTTCGTAAGCCTGGGATTACTTTGCGTCTCGCGCGAACACTACTGGCTTAAAAGTGTATTCAATATAAAAATATGGATGTTAGTTCTAAAAATGAACTGTGTAAAACTTCTTTCGTTATGTTTTTTGTTTCAGCATACCCTTAAAAACTAAATCTTAACGAAATGATCCTACAATCATCAGTGCTTTTCGAAATATCATAACTCTTTCACATTGATTAAAGTGCAACAGAAATATTATTTACAACTTCCCTAAATGACAGTGAGTTTTTTTTTTTTTATCTTCCTGCAATTTTTCTGAGTCTGGGTTTTGTTTTTTCTCCGAAAAAGTAGTATTTTAAATTTAAAAAGAATTAATAAAAAATCTCTCCTCATGGAATTACAGCAAATCGATGTTTTTTTATTTGGTTACAGGATCAAAGATAGCTTGAAGTAGAAAGGACGTAATATTGTCAGATATATATATAAATTATATGAGTGCAAATGTGCATCTTTTGTTATGTCAGAAAATATTTTGTTTTAATTCATTCCAGTAAATTAATTTTTTTTGAACTTTTATTTTCGATATACTCGCGACCTCCAGTTTGAGAAACGCTGCATTAATAAGTTTAGCAAAAACTTCTTTCCGGTTCCTCCAGAGGCGTCGAGAAAAAGAGTGGACCACTGCTGGGTTCTATTTTACGTTACACGATGGAAAACATCACTTTCTTCTGGAGTTAATTGAGAGAAGAATTCTGTTACTTAATGTTGCAATGCTATAAAATCTTAGTCTAATTCTCGAGCAATTTCATTATTGAAGTCTTTTCTGTCAACTGGTCACGGACTAATCAATTCAAAATCTTGCAGTTTCTTCCCAACAATTACGAAAACCTCATTTTCAATTATTAGCATTTCGTTGTAGATGTGGTCATTGAAAGCCATATCTGCCTGCACTCGCTGTAGTCGTCGCAAAATATCTTTCTCCATCTACTCTTTGTACTTATTTCAAACGGTTTGAGGATTAGAAAAACCGCAAGATGATATAAGTATTGCATAAATTTCCCTAATTTTATTCGGTGATTGGCATTGTATGGCTTCCTCCATAGTAACATCTAGTATATCTTCATATTAATATCTCCATATAAAATATTTAGGTTCAGTATAAGTAAAAAATTTTGTGCAAACAAAGCCTTATAATCGAATTATTTTCTTTAAAAAAATTCAAAGCATTAATACATAAAAGCATAATCGATAAATAAAAAGATTTAATGAAACTGTCATACCATATAATATACTATAGATCTTTCAATATCACTTAATTTTCTAAGACTTTATATCATTTCTCTTTAAAAAGTGGGAGAAAATGTTTTCAAATTTCGGGAATTGTCGGAATAGAGAAATTTTTAGCCAACTTGGCGATATTTCTCAAAGTTTGAGTTTGATATAATAAACGTTCGACATTTAATAAAAAAAAAACATTTAAAAAACTTCTTTTAGTAAAGATGTTAAATTACACTATGTTTCGGTTATTTGTTACAAATGTGAAAAATTTTCTAAAATTTCTAGTATTATGCATAATTTGCGCCAACTTGGCGGGGTTAAGCAGTGTTCGTGATTTCCCCCGCGTAGTTCCCGTAGGAATACGTGGATAAGATATACTCTGTGTTACTCGCTGATAATGCGACTTTCCATTGGTGAAAGAATTTTTAAAATTGGTTTAGTGGCTTGCGCGTGAAAGCGTAACAACATTCGCATTTATAATATGACTAGGATTTGGATAACTATTGCTTAAATGGGACATAAAAAAGTAAATAAATAAAAAATAGAATTAAAACTAACAGTAAAACTTATAAATTGCTTCTTGAATTGCTTTTTGTTTATGAAGTTTTCATTTATTTTTAAAAGTGCATCCGAAACGGCTGATGACTTGCTTAATTGAAAAGTAAGCTAACTATCATAAAAAAAATAACACGTGTCAGCGTATTATCATGTGCTCGTAACACTGTCTCGTGGAGAGCAGCGGCCGCGGTGGCCGAGTGGTCTAGGCATCGGATCATGGCTAGCATGTCATGAGTTCGATCCTAGTACCACTAAAGACCCGCCGTGTAGGGGCGCGATGCACGTTAAATCTGTCGAGAGCTCAAACGTCCTCCCTTTGGTGTGGTAGTTAGGAGAGGGGGTGCCAGCTCGGGTGTCATCCGCGTCACTTGACCATGGTTCAAAATTACGCTGACCGTCGCCAAAAGCCCTCGTGTTGCTAATCAGTGCGACGTTAATATTCTCTCTCTCGTGGAGAGCATCGGTCGCCATTAACCAAAGCAACATTAGTTCAGCTTGGCGTTAGCCCATATAGTTTCAGTTCTCATAGGAATACGGGAATAAAATATACCCTATGTTACTCGCTGATAATGTAGCTTTCCATTGGTGAAAGAATTCTTAAAATCAGCTTAGTGATTTAAGCGTGAAAGCATAACAAACAAACTTACATTCACCGAGATTACTGTTGATGTTTGATTTGTAATTTGAAAACCATCTGTTGCTGTAAGGATACTGTTAAGATTTGTTTGGATCAATGTACATATTTGAACTATATGTAGAAGATCTTTGTTATGAAAAGGCAGTTCATGCGTATAGATATCTACATTTACCTCCGGAAGTCTGCGTAAAGGCAATCATCTTCGTATTTTTGCTATAATTACTATTAAACTCTCGCTTCAGAAAATCAACATACCTGTCGGGGATTCTTCAAATTTTCCATATTCCAACAACAGCAACAAAAATTCCCTTAATATGAAAAATCAAAAATGACCAAATAACCGCTAACCACCCCCGCCAAAAGTCTGCGAACACTTACAAAATAGAGCTTTTAAAGACTTTTTATTGCTAAATAATTGCCCTAAATCATGTTTTTGAGTAATTACAAGCTTCTTTTATACGATTTATTTAGGAAATTTGAAAGCTTGCGCGATTCCATGGCTGACAACAAAGAGATCAATATATTATTGAAAGAAAAATCTTCATAGATCTTCAGAAAAGGGAAAAATTTTTACGGCAATAGCGGAAACTGTAAAAAGGAGACATTCATTGATTCAAAAAGTGCTCATAATCTACAAGTCGATTAAAATTTTAACGTCCAAGCAAAGATCCGGCCGCTCGTCTGCAGTGTCACCTCGAGAATCTTGCTTTGTAATACGCTCTATTTAAATGCATCCAAGACTATAAGCTTCGCAAATATTTAAGTGTTGCTGAAATATTGTAAAAAAGAGTGATGTTAACTATAATTCGAAGAGAACTGAGGAAGGATGACTATCATGGCCGAGTTGCACACTAAAAGCCATTCATCTCTAGAGTGAACCGAGCTAAAAGAATGTTCTTTGCCGAAAAGCATCCAAGTAGGACACATAAAATTATTGGAAACATGTAAAATATTCAATTGAAAGTCATTTGTACATTTTCGCATCAAGATCTGAACAGGAAGTTTTGCAAGCATATTTTTGTCAAAAAGGACAAAAATATGCTTGCAAAACTTCCTGTTCAGATCTTAAGTAAATCTTTTTTCCACTACCAAACACGGTGGAGGAGGCAATGTTGGAGGGTGCATAGGAAGCTTTTGGGTTGGTAATCTGGAATTAACAATGAGCAAAAGTGATTACTTGAACTTATTGAAGTAAAATATCAGGACATATGCCGATAAACTTACGGCGAGTGAGGATTTTTACTTTCAGCAGGACAAAAGAACCAAGAAAATGACTCGCAATGTGAAGCCATGGCTATTATGCTATGTCTCAAACCAATCCTATAAGCCATCCTAGTCCCCAGACCTAAGCACAATACAGCATTTGTGGGATTTACTCGGATGAATAATCTGGGAGAATAATTACATTCAAAGAAATGCTCAAATCTGTTAAAGTAGAAGAAACAAAATAACCCCAGAAGAGACAAGTAAGCTAGTTGAATGCCTACCAAATATGTTGAGAAAGTTATAGAAAGAACAAAAAGCTTAAAAATGTATTGACTCTTAGTTACAATCCATTACCGTATTAGTTTTTTCCGGTGTATGCAGATAAATATTTGTATTACTTTATGAAATAATCAGGTGATTGTTTATGCTATTTGAATTTTCGGCGTTAAAGGAATCAATAAAAATAGTATTGATTCAGAAAGAATTCATTTAATAGACGATCTCTGCATGAATAAGAAAGATGATCGTTTGCTTTCGGAGGCAGATGTATTTTGACTTTTATAGATCGGTGGAGAGATCCATTAAAGAATATCTACTTTAAAAATGCAGAGTTATAGAAAAATGTTTTATTTTTATTTTTTTGCAAAATACTTATTTCTTTTTCCTTTACAGGAAATTTCAAGAATATCCCCAAAAAAATCTTGCATTAGATGACCAGTTTTTTTAAGGCTAGTTGTTTAGTTAAAAAAATTTTCACAAAGGAAGTTATGCCGACTGTTCATAGATCCAGCTCTTAATGATTCCACAGGGGTGTCTCTTGGGAGACCTAGGGCTAAGCGTAAGGCAGTCCTAGCAGCGGATTGTGGTGTTTATGATGGATAAAAGATGGTTAGTTGTTCATATTTCAGGAGGAGATATGGCTTTTATACATTTAAATCCTTTCTATCGAAGATGAGTAATTGCTAAAGATAATGATTTTACAGTGAATGTTAACATGGTTTTGTTATGCCAATAGATGGCGCCTGTATCTCATTTGTATTTATAGTTTTTCTTATGTAATTTTCTTCTAGATCTAGCCGCCTTGTGTGCAGGTTGTAATTTAAGTCTGTGATAATTCCGTAAATAATAAAAACTTAAACAGGTTATGGGTACCAGCACAAGCTTAAACCGTGCTTGAAGTATCAAAGTTTATGAGTTTTTTTACGATAGAAAAAGCAGAAAGAACTTTATTTCTTGGAAGCAACAAGTCGCAACAAAGTTTCGCCGATTGGCAATTTGGCGGGAGCATGATCGCGCCGCCATTTTGAAGAGATTGAGGAAGAAACAGAAGATGACCGTTGTTGCTTAACTTAGAAATATTAAAACAAATTATTTAAGATACCTGCAAATCTAAATTTCTAGAAAGGAAGTAAGTATGGATTTCAGTCGTCATATTAAGCCTTTGACCGGAGAAACAGATTGGCCGATGTGGAAACGGAAGATACGAGACTTACTCGATTACCACGAAGGAGCGATCGAGATTATAGATGGCAAGCTGAAAAGACCAGAATCCATAGATGCTGATGCTAAAGAATCTGTAAGAAAACAGTATAAAGAACGCTGCGATTTATACAGAAAAGCAAATAGTTATGCAAAATCAATGATCGCAAGTACTGTCACTGATGCGGTGTATCAGAAGATTATGGACAAGGAAACAGCCTTTGATGCAGGGGAATCATTAAAGCAGCAGTTTGAAGCAACTTCAAAAGATCAGTTGTTTAAAATTTGTACAGAGTTTTTTGCATTCAGCTGGGTTCCAGGAGAGGATGTCTCAACACATATTGCAAAGCCAAGAAGTCTTTGGAATGAACTGAATAATGGACTTGAGGCTAGAAAGGACAGCAAGTTGCCAGATTTGATGTTAGTATGTAAAGTATTACATATTTTGCCTTATCAGTTTGAAACCTTTAAATCCAGTTGGAGGTTCTTAGCTGGAGATGACAAGAAGTCATTTGAAGAATTAACAGTGCAGCTGTGTATGTTCGAAAGAAATTTTACCAAAGTGGAAGACAGTAGCAAAAAAGCCCAGGAAGCTCTAATAGCTACAAAATCAGAAAGACCCAGACAAGAGAGCAAATATAAGTTCAAGTCAAGAAAAGAAGATAGTTGCAATTACTGTAAGCGAAAAGGACATTGGGTAAAAGACTGCAGAAAATGGATTTCAGATAGAAGACCACCAAAGAGTAAATTGAGTGATACACAATTAAATACAGTGTCAGCTAACATAGCATTAATGTCTATATCTGAGGAAGTCTGTACATCAGAGACTAGCCCTACATCATATTGGATTGACAATGGAGCTACTAGGCATGTCACAAACTACTACACATATTTTGTTTACTTCATAAAATTTAATAGTCCTTGTAGGATTAAAGCTGCTGGAAATGAAACATTAGTTGCTCTTGGGAAAGGCACAATAAAAGTAAAATCCACTATTCACGGAAAATACCAGGAAGTTTTTCTGAAAGATGTTTGGTATGTTCCAAAGATTAATAGAAATTCTCTGTACTTGCCGCTCAAGACAAATCAAAACAGTGAATTTGTGTCGACTCCTACAAAGTGCTGGTTAAAAGTCAACGGTGATGTGGTGCTGTATGGCTCTCGCAGTGGGAATGGTTCCTTATTCAAAGCAAATTTTGAACCAATATTGCTAAAAGAAATAATGGAAGTTCATACTGTTGTAGTAGATAGCTCCTTGCTACAGTTGTATCATGAAAGATGGGGCCACCAAGATAAACATCACATCCGAAACATGCTTGAAAAGGAACTAGGCATCCACATCAAGCTTGATAAAGAATTATGTGAGCCCTGTATTTATGGCAAAGCACACAGGTCATCCTTTGGCACCAGGAAGAAAACATTTGAGCCTGGTGAACTGATTTCAGCAGATGTTTGTGGACCATTTGATGAGTCATTCCAGAAGAAAAAGTATCTGGTTGTATTCAAAGACAGCTTTACAAAGTTTCGCTGTGGTTACCTAGTAAAAGAGAAGTCAGAAGTAAAGAAGGTGTTAGAGCACATGCTTGTACATACAAGGAAATTGGGATATTCTGTGAAAGAATTCCTGTGATAATGGTGGAGAATTTGATAACAAAGCTGTTCTGGAAATTTTACATTCAAATGGAATCACTCAAAGGCTGACAGCACCTTACACCCCAGAACAAAATGGAGCCAGTGAACGAGAAATGCGAACTACTGTTGAAATGACCAGAACATTTAAATACTCAAATCCTGTCGTCAGTTTCTCTGCAGCCATCTGGGCTGAGTTAACTCTGCCATATATATATATATACTAAACAGAACAGGAAAGTCGTCAGTAGAAAATGTAAGTCCATTTGAGCTTTAGCTAAAAAAAACCCTGTTAAAACACTTGCGCATAATAGGATCTCCATGCTATGCTCATGTTCCAGCTCGGAAGGGAAGGAAAATGGACAAGGCCATCCAAGGGTACCTTGTGGGATATGATGGAGATGAACGATACAGAATTTGGCTAAAGAAAGAAAACAGTAATTTTATCTAGAGATGTAATATTTCAAGAAAAAGCAGGCAAGTGTGATGACAATACAGAATTGAAATTAGAAGATGGGATAAGAGAAGATACAAATCAGAGAAAGTATGAAGAGCATCTCATAAAAATTGAAGATAATCCTGTAGAAAGTACACAAAGCTAAGAAGACTTAAGTGATTCTGAGAGTGATAGTGAAGATGCTGAACCTACAGCTGAGGAACCGCTCACTTCTGCATAAACCAAAACGGTTTGAGGATCATATTATGGAAGCAGTCATATTTAGATGACTATAATCCTGAAACATATGAAGAAGCAGTTAACTCAAAGTATAGCACAAACTGGAAGAAAGCCAGGGAAAGTGAAATGAATTAAGTGAAAATCATACTTGGGAGCTAACAGACCTACCAGTTGGGGCTAAAGAAATACCCTTTAAGTGGGTTTATAGACTCAAAACAAATCCAGATGGCAGCATCAACAAGTATAAAGCCAGACTTGTTGCGAGAGGTTTCAGTCAACGCCATGGCATTGATTACAGTGAAACATATAGTCCAGTAGCCAAATTAGGAACAATACGGACAGTTTTAAGCATTGCAGCTGAAGAAAGGATGCACTTGACTCAGTTTGATGTATCGATAGCATTTCTTTATGGAGATCTGGAGGAATCCATATATATGCCACAACCAGAAGGTTTCAAAGATGGTTCAGGAAGAGTATTTAAACTCAAAGCTTTATGGTTTAAAACAATCACCACGCTGTTGGAACAAGTGTTTTGGTCAATTTTTAACAGATCTTGGTTTTAAAGCAAGTGAAGCAGATCCATGCCTTTATATTCGGGAAAGAAAAGGTAGAAAATTGTTAATAGTGTTATATGTTGATGATGGATTAATTGCTGCAACTGACCAACAGGACTCTGAAATGTTCATCAAGGAGCTGAAAACAAAATTCAAGATCTCAGTAGGAGAAGTTTTTTGTTTTCTAGGTCTTGAAATTGAGCATCATAAAGACAACTCAATAACGATCAGTCAAAAAGGATATGCCAGAAAGATACTTAAGTGTTTTGGTTTTGAGGAATGCAAACCTGTGGCTACACCCATGTTAAAAGATTGCAGATTGAAAAAGTCTGAAACCAAAAACTCTGATTTTCCATATAGGCAAGCTGTTGGTGTCCTTATGTATCTGATGGTGGGTACCAGGCCAGATCTAGCATATAGTGTAGGATTTCTTTCGAGATCACTTGAAAACCCATCTGCGGAAGATATAGTCAGGGTGAAGAGAGTATTCCGCTACACAGCTGGCACTGTTGGATATGGAATAACATACCATGCTACAGAGACAAAAGGTGTGCTTCATTGTTATAGTGATTCAGATTTTGGTGGATGTACCAAAACAAGTCGATCAAACTCTGGATATGTTATTATATATGCTGGAGGAGGCTATCTCATGGCGCAGCCAAAGGCAAGCAATTGCTGCCACTTCAACTACTGAAGCTAAGGTTATAGCAGCATCAGAGGCAGCCAAAGAAGTAATTGGCTCTGCAGACTGATTCAGGGCATATAGTGAACTTGAGGGAAATTCCCACACTTCAAGTGGACAACAGGGCAGCAGTAAAGTTGTCACACAACCCTCAATATCATCAAAGGACAAAGCACATAGAAATAAAACACTTCTTTGTGCGTGAGAAAGTTTTAGAGGGAAAATTAAATGTGAAGCAAGTGTCAACTGAGAAACAAGTCTGACATTTTGACAAAACCCTTGAGGAAGTCGACTATTGACATTGTGTAATCAAATGGGACTGTTCCTACAAAATCCAGTTAACAAGGGAAAGTGTCAAAGATAATGACTTTATTGTGAAGGTTAACATGGTTTGGTTGTTATGCCAATAGATGGCGCCTGTATCTCATTTGTATTTATAGTTTTTCTTGTGTAATTTTTTTCTAGCTCTAGCCGCCTTGTGGGCAGGTTGTAATTTAAGTCTGTGATAATTCCGTAAATAATAAAAACTTAAACAGTAATAAGATTTTTCCAAGTAATATTCGGGGCCAAAGATTTAGATCCAGGATCTCCCCTTTTTTGCAGTAATCGGTTGGCCACTTATTTTTAATGGGATATGGTGCCTTTTCTTTTTGATAAGTTAATTAATCTGCTTTTTTTGGGGAGAGTTAGCAATTTCAATTTTTCCATCTTAGATATGTTGTTCAATGATTCTTGCATTTTAATTATTGTTTCATTCCAATTTGTACCACTATTGTATAAAAAGATATCATCCGCATTTACTAGTAAATGACTGTCATGATGTATTTCCAAAATGTCTGATATATAAAATCATAAAAAGGAAATGACTTAAAATACAACCCTGAGGTACGCCATAGTTATTTTTCACGATTCTTTGGAAATGGACAATAGACAATCGACCAGACTATCCAATTTTATTTAACTTAGAAACCAGACCGCTTGCCCACACTGAATCATAAACTAATTTAATCTCTAAAGTTACAAAAAAATGTGTCCTCTCGGTTCTCTAACTATAATTATATCATGAACTGAAGTAGAATTATACTGAAGTAGAGTATTTATGCTGCTTCTGTGAGGTTAAAATGTGATTTACATTAAAAATTTCATTGAGAAAGATGTAATCAATTCCTGTGAAGGATAATTCTTTCTAAAAATTTAGCAATAATTGAAGTGAAAGATATTGGGCAGTACAACGCAACTTCCTTTAGATTTTTGTGAGGTTTTAAGATATGTAAAATGTTATTGAGAAAGTCCAATCTGTTGAAATATGACTTAATATTTAACTGCCATTTAAAGACATAAGTAGATTTGTTGATTTGGTGGGGAGGTGACTGATTGTTTGGAGACAACTTTTATGTCCTGGGCTGCTGTTCTTTTGATGATATACTGTTTATAATTCTTTTAAAGAAGATGGTAAACTTCTTGAATACTGTCAGAAATAGAGGCATTTTGAAAAATATCGCTATTTTGTTTAGCATAATATTGTAGAATACAGTTCAATTGAGATTGTTCGTTAGTTAATATGATCTCGTTGTGGTGCTCAATTTATCTTAAATATTTTTAAAAGATCTTTAGAGGGAGGTGGTTCTTTTGCATGTCTTATGCCCAAACCTTTATTGGTTTTAAAGGTACGCTTAAGCTTTATTCTACTTTACATTTTATATATAGTCTTCCTCTTTAAAATGTTTTCTTGATTTTTAAGGAGCTGTGTTTTTTGCTCTTAAATACCAGTATGCTGATGTCCATCATGGAGCTCCTGAAATGGCCTGTTTTAGTTCAAAATGCTGAGATGAAATTCGAACTTTTTAATTTCTTCTATAATATCCATGTTGGCAGGGACATCTTAAGGCATGGGCCAACTGGGCCCGAGCCCAGGGCTTCACTCTAGGTGGAGGCCTCGTTTCGTTCTCGATTCTATCTGATCATTATCTTAAGACAATTTTAATTATCAAATATTATTCCAGTGCATATTCTTTGAAAAACAAGGAATTTCAAACTGCATGTCAACTGGCAAAAGTGATACGATTGTATTATGTGATGACCGTTGTCCATGCCTAGGCCTAATACCTGTTAGTTCGAAGGTAACATATTTATCAAATTCAAATTCTAATGTTTGTGGGCTGCATCTACCCGATGCTGGGTGTTGTTGGCTTTATTAAAACGGTTCCAGAGAAGTCATTTCAAATGCTTGATTTACACTGCGAGACAGTAGAGCAAAGACCTCACCCTCTGCCTGCATAAGTTCGGAGTTTCCGAAAAAGTGGTTTACATCATAGGGGTGGGGCATGACGTCACTCCACCCCAGCACCGTTCAAAGTAAGGCTATATTCACAAAAATACCCTAAACAATCATTCAACTCATTTAGTTGAAATGTGGCCATTGTGCGAGTGTGTGTGGTCGAGCCCATTTGTGCTTAGATTTTTAAGATTTGTGTCGTACTCATTTTTTTCAAATTACCGTTTGAACGAATATTTGACAATACATGCTATATACTGTCTACTCTTAAAGATCTTGGGTAAGACCTACTTTTGCATGGAGACCCAGGGTCTCAAAATGTTTTTAGATTTCCCTGGGCCCAGGGCCTCAAAGAGTCTTAAGACGTCCCTGCATGTTGGCGTTTTCATCAGCTTTTATTGAATGAGATTGGTAAATTTATTCCAATTTGTTTTTTGGATAAAAGGATTTGTGCTGCTGGAGCTGTATGATCTTTTGTATTGAATGATTATGGGGAAGTACCGGTATTTGTGGACAGAATTTCAATTTTCGGTATTTGTGGACAAAGTATATATCAAATATTTTCCTCATTGCCTCTCACAGTTAATTTTTTTTAACTGACCGGTAGAACTCCATGATAAATTTAAGAATTGAAGGGTTTTCAGTACAGCATTTACTGTATTACTGCGCTGATTATTTTGCGCATGTAGACAATATATTTTAAGCAACTTATTAATTGTTAAATTTTGTTGTGTATTGTGGTACTTCTATGGATTCTAAATTCTGTCTTTATTCTATAAAGCACTAAAATGTAAATGACAGTGGGCTTGAGTATTGTTTTGTTTTGTTACGAGGCATGCGTAGTTGTACAATAAATACTACCCAAAGTCAGGGCAATCACGTGACTGAATTTGAACACGTGGGAGAAAGTTTTGATAGTGTTTCGGGGGTTGGCCCGTTTCCTTTAGTTATAGTTCAATATTTTATTTCTTTTGTTGAGTGCTTTTTTTTTTCAGTTTTCGCCTTTTACCCTTTTTCATTATGAGTGCTAACCAGCGGCTGTTCATCGGTAACTTGCCTCCCCAAATAAATGAGGAAACTCTCCGTGATATTTTCTTCCAGCGAACGGGCGTTTTGCCTCAAAATACTTTCCTCCGACCAAATTTTGCTTTGATTCGCTTACCAGACACTTTAACGTTGGAAAAAGCAACAGAGATGTTAAATGGTAAGCTTTTTAGATTTGCTTGCCCATTTTTATAATTAATCCCCGTTATCGATTTACTAGCTGTTTTCTTTTGCCAGATAATGGCTTTTGATTTTTAACTCGTATGCTTATCTTTGTATGCTGCCTTTTTTTATTTTAGTGATTATTTAGGTAATAGAGGATGAAAACCTTAATTTTACTCCTCAAATTTTAAAAATTAAGGCGATAATATTGCAAAAAGCCCATTTTTCACTTTTTATTAAACTGTTTATTTTAAAATAGTTTTGTAAAGTTTATGGCACGCATATTTGAATAGCATGAAAAAATTTGTAAATGATTCCTTTTTCTTTTTTTGATTATTAAAAAGTATTCGCGAAGTAATGCCTCAGTAGAAAAAGAAATTTGAAATAAAACTTTTGAAATATAAATTCTTGTGACATCAAACCCTAATAAGTGAGTGAACATTGCAATCCTTGAAGGGCAAGAAGAGTTAATAACTTTTTAGAATTGCACATTCTAAGCTCAGTTCTTCAGCATCTTTGCTGTGTACAATAGATTTTAAATAATTTTAAAACATTGTGAATGAAATATTCATTTGATGAATTAAATCCTTGTAGTCCGACAATTATTGCTTTGTGGATGAAAGGGGGCAAATAAATTAACAAAGTTCATTTTAACATAGCTTGATTCTGAATTCAAAAGCATGTGTCGTGAAAGAAGAGTTTTTTCTTTGAAAGTTTATGAAATGTGTGTGTGTGGAGATATTCATGTTTTTTATTTATAAGATTTAAAATTGAGAAGAGTTCTAGATTATAGGATATTCCACAGAATGAATAATTTTGATACTTAAGTTTTTGTTGAAATATTAATTGCTTTCATGTATATTTTTTCATTATAAGTATTTAATTGAACATGCTGAAAGGATTAGAATAGAATTTTCAGATTATCTCTGGAGATTTACTGTAGTGAGATTTTAAAACTAAGTTTTAAGAAAGTAAATTATTAATGTGAAGTATCAGTTGGTGATTCTATTTTTTTTTTTTTGTAATATGTCATAGTTTATTTAAAATTACTAAAATATAAACATCTAATGAATTTTTTGACTTTGTAACTTAGTATAGAAGAAAATAAACTAGTTTTAAATACTTCTGATAATTTCATAACTTCATCCATCCATCCATTCATTACGTAAATTTTTTATATTTTCTAAAGTTGGAAAAAGTCAGTGGTGTACTATTCATTGTAAAGCTATTTGGATTTATGCCCAAATATATGTAATGACATTAGTTTGTTGGACACCTTAGTTTTGTGTTATAAAAATAGATGGAATAAATATACATCTTTAAAAATTTATTGAAAAAAGTATATATAAGAAATTGACTTGTAAGTATTTAGGGGTTTTTCAATGTTGGTTTTATTTAAAAATAGGTACTTATGCATTGACTTCTCATGTCCAAATGATTCACTGCTAAATTAATTTGTGGTGATCTATTTTAACCAGAAAACTAAGCGTAAATAAAAAGAATGTTTGAAGTCTTAAGGACAACTATTGAATATCTTCTGAACAAAAAAACAAAACAAAAACTTGTTAAATATAATACACCAATGCAAAACTAAGCTTGTAAGATTCCCAACTAAAATGTTTCATAGAACTACTGTATAGAGTTTTTTGTTTGAAAAAGTATTCTGGGTAATAGATGCCTGATTCTGGGAATTCCTTCTGTAGAAATATTTTCATTGACAGAAATTATCACTCAAAATTTTTACTTTTCAACTTGAGTCTTTTTATTGTTGCTCTGTTCAAAGTTTTTAATGGTACAAATTATAGTTCATATTTATTTAGGTACTTGCGTATTAACGTCACCGCAACCAAACTTGCTCCACATGAATTTTGCCACTTTCTACCAAAATCTAACTGGTTTTTTAAAACATTCAGAAAATCTGTTATTCTCTTTATTAATATACATTTGTTTCATGTGATGCATATTAATGTCAAAGACAAATTTACAAGTACCATTTTTATTACTTGCATATAAATCTTATGTCTGTAATAATTCCAAAATTTTCTTTTTGAGAAGAAAGTACTTGTCCTTAAAGTGATATCAAGTAGGTTGGCATAGTTTGTAAAACCTTTGGTGATTAATTTCTGGCACGTATTTAATTTTCTAATAAATTTCTGGATTTACGTTAATATTAAAATTCAGTAATTTCTACAGTTTCGTTGAATTTCTATTTTATAACAAGAGTTTTTTTATTAAATGTTTTTTTTTTGCTTGTTCTTTTAGTATAATTGTTTAAATATTCAGGATCAAATTTGCTTTGTAATATTATGTATGTTTTAACTTTTGGATATTCATACAAAATATTTTAAATGTATTTTTAAATTAAGAGGTTTTTTAAATATTAGTATATGGGTAATTTTAAAATTATTTATGTAGCACTTAATACAATTTTATGGTAAGTTTATTGCTTCAACATTTGAGGTTTAAGTGTCAAACAAATTTTATCTTGGTGAATTTGTAAAAAAAATTAATCCTTGAATTTTTTTAATAATTTGATTTTTATTGAAGTAATATTTTGAAACTAATTTATTGAAGATCAGGGATATATTAAATAAAGTTATGTTACAGATTATTTCTCTTGAAATGTTTTCATTATTTTTTTTCAATTGGCTTTTTCATTCTTGCAGTTTAAGAAATGTGTAAAAGTTAATATTTTAAAATATGTCAGTGAAATTTTGGGCTTCAAAATTCTTGCTAAAAATGTATTTGTTTAATTGCAAAAATTCTTTATACTTGTTATATCAAATCTTAATTTAATGATACTGGATCAAAAGCACTTTATTTTATTGGAAACATTGCAAGGTGACAATTATTTAATGTTAGTGGCTTTTTTATAATTAAGTGATATTTGTATTGCATGTGTGAATATTTCAAAAGAAAATTAAAACTATCAGCTTGTGTTACGAGCTGGTTTAGTAACCAAATTTTACTATAATTCCCTCCCTTTTGGTCCTGATGAATGTGTAATCAACAGGTTATTATTGGAAAGTAGAATTTTATTTAAGATATATAAATTGATATATTTCTATATATATCATACATTAATAGATGCGAGGAAAATTTTCCGTTGATACTTATATATATTACCAGTATATTTAAATGTTATATCTATTTTATGCATACCTGAACTCTTCAGGTACATAATATTTTGCAATACCAGTGGCGTAATGTACATCCCTACAACACCCCTGCATCGCAGGGGGCCCAAAGCCTGACAAACAACAAATACCTATTGAAGCAATTTATAAAATATTAAAGGCAAAATATGACTATACAGGGAGCCCTAATATTTTCTGTTATGCCACTGTGCAAATTTTGGGATTTGAAAACCTGGAGGGCATTATTTTATCCAACATTAAATCTTGATTGTAGAACGGGGAAGTATACAAGTAATTTGTTATCTGTAGCTGAACCAATGGGTTTGTGATGGTGTTTCCAAAATACTGCTAATATGAACATTAGAGATGTTATAAGTTTATATTTTTTGGGTCTAAATCAATTTGACATTGACTTTATAACATATGAGATCATTGTCCTAATCATAAAGTGTAAGACTCTCCTAAATGGGTAAACTAGATCACAATCCTGAATCTAGAGGAAATTCTTATTTACATTCTTTCACATGGCGAAACCGTTTAGTCAAACTTTAATAGTAAAACCAGAGTTTCGAACTGGAACCAAGCTGAAAACTGGAAAAAAGTTACTTTAGACAGGACAGAAATTGGGACTCATCTGAAAAAATATTGATTTAATTCGGTTCAATGAATCTTCAGTCATTTTGTTACTGTAACAAACTTATCAATATTTTCTAATCTAATATCAATCGTATAATTATCAGAGGCCCCGTGGCTGAGTGGTAGCTTATTGTGCTTTCATGCCACAGGTTTGGGGTTAAAATCCTGGTCTGGACAAGGTCGACTCAGCCTTTCATCTCTTCAGTGGGTCAATAAATGAGTACCAAGCTTGCTTGGGAACTGAACACTGGGCGTTTCGCATCAGACTGACCACCTGACTCTAACACGTGCACCCTAGTGCCTAAGGTCACATAAACTGAAGAAGGCCTTGGCTCTCATGGGCTGTTGCACCACTGAGTTGAGTTCAGAATTATATTTTTAGTACAAATAAGAATACACAAAATAAAATTATTAATTTGGAATGAGATTGAAAACTTATGTTTTTAAATGAAAACCGGAACTGATTGGATTTATTTTTTAGTTGAATCTGAACAAAAAATTAAGGTTCTTTGCCCTGGGTAAAACTTTGTTAAGGAGTTTGTTTTGACTTTGTTCATTAGAGAATTCTAAATTTTCATCATTGTAGCAAAATACTTATTAGTGTAATACAAAGAAAATGCCACCAAATTCAAATTAATTGCTGTTAACATAGTTTTTTTATCCTACGCCAGACCTAGGCATGACCGCCATCAGTTTGTCGGGCAGCCCAATACATTTCTGAAACACATGTAAAAAGAGAATTTGTTACAGCATTAACAGCTACTTAGTCGGTAAGTCCAGGACAAGAGTCCAGGTGGTCTCTACCCATATCTTCATTAGAACAAAGTGGGCACGTTGGAGAATCAGCGAAACCAAATCTGAAAAGGTGCTTTCTAAGGTAGTCATGTCCAGTCTGGACTCTGAAGTTTGTGACACCCGCAGGTTGCAATGAATGGGACTCTCCATTAAGGAACCCCAACTCTTTCCATTCGCAGAGTTCTTAACAATCTCACGAAGACGGGTCTTTAATCTGGAAGCAATGATCCTCTTAATGCTATGGTAGCCAAGAGGAGAGTCAGACTGAGAGCAGAGCCAGCTCCAGCTTAGGCATCTGCAAGTTCATTTCCCTTTACTCTACATTAACTTGGTACCCACTGAAGGGTTACATTGTGACCATTATTTATTAGAGAATTTATCATGCGTTGGCAATCGAGAACAAGCCCATTTCTTGAAAGCAGAACTCATGAGACTGCCAAAATAGCAGCCTGTGAGTCTATAAAAATTGCAGTGTTTAGATCTTCTCTTTTACCAACCTCGGGCAGTGCCTTAATGGACCATAGCCACTTCACCATCATAGTACAACTTGCACCAACTGCCCTTTTAAGGCTGAAGTACCTAGAGTAAACTCCTGCCCCATTATTATGATTAGCAGCAGAACCATCCGTATACACATGTAGCCAGTGTGTCTTTAACATAGTAATAGCAGAGAAAATATTACCTATTTTGTTGTCAACCAATATTGGTTATAATTTGGTATGTTTAGCTTCATGGTTTTTATAAGTGATTAGTATTTTTGAAATAATTTTAATTTTCAATAGGTGAAACTTTGAAATTCTCTAATCTACAATTGATCTGTAAACAAAGAACCAGAACATTTTAGTTGAAAACTAAAGAAAGATAAAACTCATCATTCAGAAAAATATCTCGAATGAGCATTAAAAGGATAATCTTTAAAACTGTTTCTGATGGAAATAATTTTAAAAAATTTCTTAAGTTACTCTATTCCCTTGAAATAAAATATGTCATTTTACTAAGTTGATTCTTGTAATTTAAACATCAATATATATTACATAGTTCTATGGAATTTATCCAATTTGAGAGAGAGCATTGATTGGGATAATTCATGAGGTACCTATGTTTAATTTCAGTAATTTATATTTGTACAGATACCGATATTATTATTGCTGGTTAAAAGCATGCTGATTTTGAAAAATGTTTATCAATATGATTAGAGATGATTAAAAGAATAACTTGTACTTTTGAAACTATTCCTCTAAATGAACAAGAACACAAGAGAAGATACTATCAAACTTATCTGTTGATCCAAACCACTTTGCTGCTTAGAATAAAGACTTCACATATGAATTTCTTCAATTATATTTTGCTATTCTAGACAGTGCTCCCTTGTTATGAAGAGCAGAATACTCCAGTTTTCACTTTTCCAGTCCAAAATTAATTCTGATTCCTGACGGAATCCCCTTGCTGCAAAAGTAATAACTTGCTATAAATGAGTCTTCAAAGTCTTTCTGTCCCAAACAATCTCTCCATTCTATGAAAACTACAGACTTGTCTGACAACAAGTCTTTAGCTCCTTTTCGATTCCAAAATTTCTCCTCTGCAAATGTAAAAAACACTTTGATAAGAGTCTTCAAAGTCCCAATTTGATTTCCAATTCTGTGAAACACAAAATATTCGAAAGATGAATCTTCAGTTCCCTTCTAATTCATCTTGTATGCATTGATTCTTTTGTTCTTTCAAGTATGTTGATTCATTGTTTTTTTTTTAATTATTTTCATTCTAGAACTACCCTTTAAAATCAAGAAATAATTTCTTATTCTAAACCTAGGTATCTTATTAAGACGTAGGTCACCAGAGAGTCTATGCCAGGCATTTTAATTCAGTTCAGAATATGCCAGGCATTTTAATTCATTTCAGAAACACAAACAAAGTTAATGATTTTTAATGGTAATTGCTGCTGTTTCATTGCCAAGTCCAAAACAAGAGAGCATATGTTTTTAACATTATATAAAGGGCAAATAGGAAACTTAAACTGAACCTGCACTGGTGTTTTGTGAGGTAGTAATGACCAGTTATAACTCTAAAGTTAGTGACATGGACAGGTCTAGGCAGGTCCCAATGAATGGGACTTTCTATTAAGGAACTCCAATTGCCTCCCTTTCAGAATCCTGAATATTTGAAAATGAGCTTTAAATCTAGATTCAATTCTTTTAGACAGGAGAATCAGGTTGGTGAAGGTCAGAGAGCCAGCCGGGGCCAGTGTGTCAACAAACTTGTTACCCATGTATCTTCAATGAAATCTACTGCAGGCTGACATTATGACGGCTTTCCATTAAAGAATTAATTGCTAGTTCACAACTAAGTGCTGGTCCATTGATTGAAAGTAGGACTGAAGAAATTGCTTTTACAGTAGCTGTGAATCAATGAATATTATAATCTCATCCATTTTAGGGATTTCAGTCAAAGCTAGTTGGACAATCACTTCAGCATCAAAGTTGGTACGTTTTGCACCAACGGCCTTGTTGAAGCTGAAGTGCCAAGAGTAAACCCCCAATCAGAATTGCAAACAGCATCAGTGGTAGAACAATTAGTGTGCAGAATGCTGTGCAAAAATGCTGCTTCGGCCAATATTGGAAGATTTCCCATGACACACTGGTGGCAGTGTGTCATGGGAAATCTTCCAATATTGGCCGAAGCAGCATTTTTGAATTGTCTCAGTGTAGGATTTCTTTTTGGCTAGCAGAAATAAATTTAAATTATTTCTTGTGCCACACTTGATCGACAGTAACATCAGATCAAGGCTCGTGAAGTTTATCACCTCAAAGGACTGCATGTATGCCAGTTGTTAAGTCGTAGCTTTGAGCACCATACAGGTGACAGTTCGATTGGGCTCAATTCCACCCCAATTTTGAGGGCCTCCAATTCAAGAGCCTCCCTTCTCTCTTCCCCTTCCAACCTCATAAGAGGACTTGCGGCTCAACGGCTACCTCCATGCCGCGAAGGCAAAATAATTTTACAAACATCTATGCCTTTTCTGGGTTCTGAACCCAGGCCCAACAATGTCAGTGTAAATAACCATAATGTTAAATGGGCAGCAAATTTAAATTATAATTTGGGTTGTTCGAATGCTATAGGAACACAACAGTTCCAAGCAGAAGTTATCTGCTAGATCAATGAATATAAAAAAAACACAGTTCATTTGTTGCTTGTAAGAAGGTAGGTTGGGATTTTAATGTATGATTTGGAGTTTTAAATGTCTTCCAGATGTCGCCATGTCTCATCACTCTCTCAATCATTTCAAGCTTTTATTTTCCTTTGAGATGAAAGATCCAAGTCTGCAATTGCGTTGCTTGTACAGAAATAGTTTTCCACCCATAATGATTATAAGTGCATTATTTTGAGTCGTTTCAATATCGTTCTGAATTGATTCGGAAGCAGTTACTAGGCGTTGTCCACCATACTAAATGGCTGGCCTACTAAGATTTACAAATGGAACAGTAGATCATGCATGGTACCATGTTTTCACTGGAAAGCTTGTTAAGCAGTCTACTTTTCATGTTGATATCTATTACCCTGTGTTGACTTGTTCATTCCAGCTTAGCTAGGTGTAGAATACAAATTTAATAGGTAAGCTCTAGAGTTTCCTGGAGCTATAGGTCTCCATTGAAAACCTCAATCTCTTTAGGTCTGGTACTTAAGGGAGTAAAGAAGGGCTTATTTGTCTTATTTGTATTTGCATTAATTTTTGTCATTTGACCAAATTAAGCAAATCCTGGATAATGGGGATGTCCTTTTCTGATCATAAAAACAAGATCATCACAGCAAAGGGTCCGCTACCCCAAGATGCGACTTCATAAGATAGTGAACTAAATCGTTGAAGAAAATAAGAATTGTCACTGAACCCTGGGGAAGACCTGGTTTAGTTTGCTGATAGACAGATATGGTCGTTCTGTTTTTGGTTCTGATAAAATACTGGTACAAAAGATTTAATCCAGCAATGTGTATTTCTACTGATACCAATTTTCTGTTCCAATTTTCTCTCCATATTCTATCGGAGGCTGTCTGAAAGTCAACAGACTGCTACAGTACTCTTTGAGATGGAAGCCTTTTCTGCATGAGTCTAGCAGTCGATTGGACAATGTTTCTCTTCATTTCCTAAAACTAACCTATCTGATATTTCAATATAGGGAGTGATTAAGTCTTTCTTATAATAAAGCACACGGTCAGTAAACTCATTTCACTGGTGTGATATTGGTCAAAAGATACTTACCAGTTTTGAGAACAGCCATAATTTCTCCCTTATGCCACATGCTGGGAGTACTTGTCTAAGTTAGGTTGGATGACTTTGGGTGGATGATAAATTTTTTAATTGGGATTTTATATAAAAGAATTTTGCTTTGAAATTCTTTTAAATGAAGTAATTTTTATTAATAATATAAAGGCTTGTGGAATACATTTGCATGTAGAATATGTTAAAAATTTGAATTTTTTTAGCTAAAAAAAAACATTTTTGCATCTAAATGTGTTAAGACTGGTTTATTTCTATTTACTTTATCCTTTAATTTGTATTTTTATAATTATGAATTCATTTTAATGACTTGTTTTATTATGTATGAATATTTGTCGCACACCCAATTCTCTACAGGTTTTGAGAAAAAATATAAAAAATAGTGTAAAAGCTTCATAAATATCGGATGCTTAAGAAATTTTGTTTTGGAAATGATTCGACACTCCCATTGTCACAGCTGACTTCGGAATTGTTGCGGGTTTCCCCGTCTTCCCTAACGATGTCTGTCGTCTTGCATACCATCCAATGCTTTTGTTGCACAAAGTTTTTTTAAAAAAGAATGTAAAATCAAGACTGTAGAACATTTATAAGCAGTTATATCATTTTGTTTACGCCATTGACGTATTTGTTTCATCCATGTCAAATGCTCAGTGAATGCTGCTCTGTTTCCGTGTTTCTCTACAGATAAAATTGCCTCCCTTTTCATACTTGCGTCGTAGTGAACTCCTTGTTGCTATTACCGATATCTTGGATGTTTAGGTGATAAAAAGTGCGTCTGTACAAAAAAAATTTCCTAAATACGAGCAGACAACGATGGGTAGGATAAACCGAGTACTGGAGATAAACAACGGAATGAGATGAGTCATCGATGCAAGTGGCCAGAATGGATGGTTATATTTTTCCCTCTTCAAAGGGGCTGGAAGCTCGGTTCCCCCCCCCCCCATCTAACAAATGCGATTCTAAGCCGCACCCGATTTTCAGTAGCATTAACACAGGGAAAAATAGTTCGGCTTGGGATTCGAGTAAATACGTTTGATTATCAACATTGAGTTTTAGGGCTTATAAGACTAATCACTCGAAGTTGTTTTAATGGTTTGTTGTGTCGTGTGACTGATGCCCTTTGAATTTTTCAAGGCTTAAAATCCCCATGTTAACATTCAGATCATGGTTTAATTCTATGTTAGTCATCGATAACCTTGTTATTGCTTCTAAGTATGCAATATCAAACTAATCGGCTACAAAAATTTGTATACATTAATGCAATATTTGTCACTATCACAAATTTGAATGCAAGAAAATCCAAGAAAGTTTTGGAAGAATTCTTAAAATTCTTATTGTTGAGTATTTAGGATGTGGAAAGACACAATTATTACAATTTATATTTTAATGTTCTTTTAATATTTTTTTTACTAAAAATGTCACAATATACAATTTAACAAGTTTATGGAGAAAATATTTGGATGCTTGTGGATATATATAATAAAGTAAAACAATTATATTTTGGGCACCATAAAAGAACATTTTTATATACATTGTATTTTAAAGAATAAGAAAATGTGACTTTTTTGTTCTCTTAATAAAGATTCTCTAATCAAAACTTTCATGTGAAGGATTCTGCATTTCATGTTTTGCTTCACTATTTTAAAATTTTGAAAAAGGAGATTCCATTCACTGTAACACCATCAAGTTTTCTTGATAAATTCAAACTGAAATACTAGCAAAGATGTTCTATTTTTCCTGTTTCAGCAAATGAATTTAAAAAGTATTTCTTTTATAAAAAAAATCCCGCCGATTTCCATTTCTTAAATATCGAATCATTAAATGTGTAGGATGGCTCCATAGTGTTAAATTCCTTTGAAAAAATATATTTTTTGAAGGAATTTAACTGACAAAGAGTTGAGAAATAGGATGAGACTGTAGTAATCTAAATACTCTGCGTTATGTGTAATGGTTGTTTCTGCTCCAGATTTTTTGTAAAGTAATGGCGTTTGGTTCTGTGTGAATACAATGGGGCAGTAAAAGTTCTGTTAATTAGATAAGTGAACGTCCTGCTAATAGATCTCAACCCCATTTCTTGATCATGCAACATCTGTCTGAATAATAATTCATATAATATTCACCAGAAAAGTAAGTTTTTCATTTTCAGAGGAATGGTTTTAATGTACTCTCATCTTGCTGATACCCAAGAAACGTGAAGAATTCGAAATACTTCATGATTACATCTTTCTTTCATTTTTCACTCAAGATTAAGTTGACCAAACGCTAACCTCCGATCTCGGAGGTAGCTGCGGTCGACACAGTTACCTCCACACTAGTCACTACACACCCAAACGCAAACAATAAGAGCTCCAGCATTTTTTCTAAATTTATCTATTTCCATTGTTCGCAATTTATTGCATCTTTTCTAACTTTAAATGTTTTCTTAAATTTCCTTCCCATCTTATTTTTTCCAACCACCCATCATGGCAAGTGTATGTAAATAATGCTCAACAATAACTCAAGACAGGGGATTAAGACCTCATCCGAGATCCCCATCAACCGTTCTACCATTTTTTTCTTTCATTTTGCTCATCATTGGGTTCACGTTGCACCCCGCGAATGCTTTTTACTTTACTGCCTAGAATGGTTATGGAAAGCATTGCTTTAAATATTCACATTTTGTCATTTCATATTACTCGGAAATTTGCATGTGTGCACTAAAATGAAGCAAACTAGTCGGATTTGATTTCTTCGTAGGTATTTAGAATGCCTATTACAAACCAACTTTGTGAAGTAGCAGGATGCAGCTTTTGAAGCTCTAAGAGTACAGACAGAATCTAATTTTTCTTATGCTTAAGAATTGGAATCTAGCATCTTTCATTAATTGGTCAGCTACATTAGTGTCGTGTAAATTTTCTATAACATCATGCTATGTAAAATTCCTATGTTTTATGCAATATATAGATCAGAGTTCTTTTTCTAAAGATTAATGGAAAGTCCAAATACATGTTGACAAATTTTGACTGCAAACAATGCATAAATTATAAATTCTAGCAGTGGCTTATATGGAGATGATAAAAGGATGGAGCATTATTTTTGAAAAAACTGGTACTTCGAAGGAATTGATTTGTCTGCCAATGGGGTTTCGCTTCCGATTATACCGTTTTCAAAGAGCCAGATATTTTCCGTAAAATCCGACGTATAAGGCGCACATATGACGCAAAAAATAAGGTCGAAATTAACGTGTTCTGGATATAAAAATGAAAGCTTTAAAAAAATGAGCATAAAAAAAATTAGACTTCTACATAGAAACGCTATTTATTTAAAAGAAATGGCATTTTCTTTTTGAATTTAAAGGACTGTAGCTCTAGAAAAATGCTATTTTTTTTTCCTAAAGCTTGGAAAATAACTCGAATGCATGACTTCAAAACATGAGAGCGTTGCGCACGTATATTTCAGGTTTCTTCGTAAAAAAGAGAATATACCTAATACGGCGAATATACCTAAAAATTGCAGCTTGAAAATATAGGTGCGCGTCATATGCCCGATTTTACGGTAATTTTATAGGAATACCGAGGATTAAATTGGCAGGAAGGACACTTAATAAAAACTGGAACCACTAAAAGGATATTATCTGGTACCTGAAAAAGGAGACAGGCGAATTGACTTTGTGAAAAGAAAACTATTAGGGTGTCAAATTGAAAAACCTTAGCCAAGAACAGGACGGCTTGAAATGGAAGGCCCAGAGAAGAAAAAATATTCTCCCAGATAAAGCTCTCGAATTGTCATAATTGAAAAAAACATGTTTAAACTCTTGTTCGCCAGCACATTTTTCCTTTGTGACGAAAATTTTTTGTTAATTTTTGTGAACATACGATCTACACTTCTTACTGATTTATATTTAGTAAAATATTGAAAAAGTTATTGTATTTGTTTATATAGTAGTTTATACACCTTTTATTAAACTATCGCCAAAAAGGAATATTAAATGTGTGTTTTATTAACACGCTTTTATAAGTTTCACTGGTATGTAACGGAATCTTTGAGCGCGATTTTTACCCTTGTTAAAAGGTCAGATTAATTCTCGAAATTTTGCACACTTGTCAAGGACCGATGTCAATACAATAATTCCTAAATTTGTTCCTTTGTCAATCAGGAATAGCGATTTCCAGATTTGGCGACTTATTGTGTACACATTTTCCAGATTTAGAGACTAAAGCATTAAAGTGCAACCCTAAAAGTGAATACACTCGTGGTTAATACAAATAAAACAAACTAAAAGAGTTTTTTGTGAAGCAGAGGAAGGTGGGTGCGTTAGCAATTCTTACCATAATATAAACAATTGTCTAGTTTTTCTGAGAATAAAAATAAGAATATCGTGTGCATGTGAAAAAAAAGTTATGTTCCAACTGCTAAATATTTTTTATTCTTATAAAGCAATACGCTTAGAAGTGATGGTACGAATTATAACATTATAGCAATACGTTTAAAAGGTGATAGTACAATTAACACTAAACATTTCTTAACACATTTTTATTAGTTTGACCTGTTATCTATATAGACGGAATCTTTGAAAAATGATACGGGACTCACACTTACGAGGCTCCCTAAACGGAGAAAATAAATACCTTCTGACACGTTAATTAATATCCATTGAAGAGCAAGACTACTTTCTGCAGCCACATAGTGACCAAGGTATCGGATTGTAGCCGGCATGTCATGAGATCGAGCCCAGTACCACTCATGCATGTTAAATCTATCGAGAGCTCAAACGCCCTCTTGTTGGTGTGGTAGTTGGTGCCAACTCGGCTGTCATCCTCGTCACTTGACCAGGGTTGAAAATTATGATGTCCGTCTCCAAAAGCCCTCGTGTAGCTAAACAGTTCGACATTAATATTCGCTCACTCGCCCAGCAGCCACATAATTCCAGCTCCAAATATCAAACTCAAGGATAAATTCAATGAATAAATGGTAGCTTAAAACTGAAATCACGCTTTTATTGTATTGGGTTGGCAACTAAGTAATTGCTGATTTTTTTTAGAAAATCAAAGACAATTTTTTTCATGGAACTAAACTTTATTCTGTAATGTATTGCCCATTTTGATCAATGACCTTTTGCCATCTTTCAGGCAGCATCATAATCCCACGTTCATAAAACTTGTTTTTATTAGCAAAAAACTGAATCTGGTACGATTTGACATCATTATTATTGAAATTTTTACCATTCAAGGAGTTTTGTACAGATAGAAACAAAAAGTAATCAGATGGTGCAAGGTCAGGACTATATGGTGGATGTGGCAAAACATCCCTACCAAGCTCCAATAATTTTTGCCGAGTGACCAAATATGTGTGTGGCCTTGCATTGTCATGATGGAATACAACACCTTTTCGATTTGTCAATTCGGGCCGCTTTTCTTCAACTGCATTGTTTAATTTCGTTAGTTGTTCAATGTAGACATCAGAATTGATCGTTCGGTTGGGTGGTAAGAGTTCAAAGTAGACAATTCCTTTGTAATCCCACCAAACTAACAAAACCTTCTTTTGATGAATATCAGCTTTTGATGTTTGAGTTGGTTCACCTGGCCTGCTCCACTATCTTTTCCGCTTGATATTGTTGTAAACAACCCATTTTTCATCGCCAGTTATGAGTAGTTTTAAAAATGGATCATTTTCATTACGTTTCTTTAGCAAATCGCAGCTGTTAATGCGTTGCGTTAAATGCGTTTCTTTCAGTTCGCGAGGAGCCCATGTATCGAGTTTTTGAACATAGCCAAGTTGTTTTAAGTGATTTTCAATGCATGTATGTGATACATGAAGCTTCTCTGCAATCTCAAGTGTTGTATTGTGACGATCCGAATCGATTATTGCTTTGATTAGGTCGTCATCAACTTCAACTGGACGACCAGAGCGTTTTTCATCTTTGAGTAAAAAATCACCAGAACGAAATTTGGCTAACCAATTTTGACACTGCCGTTCTTTTAAGTCTTCGTCACCATAAACAGCACAACTTTTTATAAGCTTGCGATGCGTTTTTCCCTTTGCGGAAATAAAAAAGCAAAATATGACGAAAATGTTCCTTTTGATTTTCCATTTTTCAACGAACGCCAAACGAAAACTACGCAACCGATCACAACTTTTTTTACTGATTGACAGCTAAATTGCCAACTATCAAATAACAATGTGTTTTACATTTGTACTACGTCTGCAAACCTAAAAATTCAACTGAAGCCATCTATGAGTGAAATCCGCAATTACTTAGTTGCCAACCCAATAGATAGAACTAAAAAAATAAGTTATAGTTAAAAAAAAAACTAAAACGCATGCTTTTATAGTGATTTGAACTAAAAAGTAAAAAAATAATTCTTAATATAAGTAAAATGATTAACGAGAAAATTAATATTGTTGTAAAAGCGAGGGGTGTTTTATACTACATTGTTACACTAACTCAGCATATCGGGGTACAACTAGTAAGAAATTATAACAATTAAAATAGAGCACCCCAACGCTTTTACCTCAATGGCATTTATTTTCTCGTTAATCATTTTATTCTTATATTAAGGTGCCTGACTAGTGCAAAATCATCAATTTTAATGAAAATGACAAAAAAATTTATTTGATGTCTTTATAATTTGAATTCTTTCTAAAAATACCTTACTTTTGCTTGTACTCCAATTATTTACGAAGTTATAGCAGTTTTTATGTCAAGTGAGAACAAAAATGAACCGGAAGTTAGAAATCAAAACCGGAAGTGCTTTGAATTTGAAAGATTTTTACTCTTTTTTTTTTTAGTTTTATTGAGTTTACCAAAATTAATATTTTATTAATAATCTTAAAACTGAATATGGTGATATTTTTTAAAAAATTATTTAATAGTTTTTAGTAAAATTTGGCAACAACTTTACAGGTTTGTTGTTATATTTCGATTTGTTTATGTTCTAGCGACTCGATTCTTCGCTCCTCATTTAACTTATTATTTTGATCTATTTTATAAAAAAAACTGTCTTTTTAAAGACAAAATATTGATTAATTATGGCTAAATCAAGATCTGGAAGGTCTAAGAAGCGCCGATTTACTGGAAATCGTTATACCATTCGTGCTACTATTAATGAGAATGATGAAATATCTGAGCTCAATTCTACTGAATCCGCTAGTGCCAAAAAAATTGGAATCAAGCCATACAAGTTTGGAAATTTTCTCAGAAAGGTTGTTTGAAACTTATGAAGACAATAGAATTGTCAGCTTGACAACTTTGATTTCATTGTTTGCTATAGTTTGCTGCCCTGATTGTTATTCTCAGGGCTTGGAACGGATTGAAGACTCTGTCAGTGGATTATGCTCACATATGAACCTAAAGTGCAAAAACTGCTCCTTCTTTAAAAGTTTAACTACGACAGAGAAGATGAAAGGTTCTTGTCTGATAAACTCTTCAATTGTTTTGGGGCTAAGGATAATTGGGAAAGGATTTTCAGCTGGCAAAAAGTTATGTGCTTTCCTGGGTTTGCCTTTCCTATCAAAACTTGCTTTCCGCAATCAAGAAAGGAAACTGTTGAAAGCAACTGAAGGCGTTGCTCAAGAAAACATCAACGCTGCATTGAGTGAAATCAAAGGCTCAAATAGTTTCACTAAATGTGGAATATCTATTGATGGTACTTGGCAACGCAGAGGCTACTCATCTTTGAATGGGTGTGTAAGTGCCATATCAGTTGACACCGGTAAAATTTTAGACATTGAAGTTATGACGCAATATTGCCACATATGCGCGAAAGGCAATAACCAATCATCGAAACATGTATGTTCGAACTATAAAGGTTCCGCTGGGAACATGGAGGTTGTTGGAGCCTACCGTATATTTGAGAGATCAAATGTAAGGGATGTGCAGTACAATGAATATTACGGAGATGGGGACTAGAAAGGATATGAAGCTGTTAAAAACTTTTATGGAATTAATACAGTAACCAAACTCGAGTGTATAGGCCATGTACAGAAACGTGTAGGGGGGCGGTTGCGTCAATTAAAAAAAACGATGAAAGGCTTGGGAGGGAAAAATAAATTAACTGATAAATTAATTGACAGAATCCAGAACTAGTATGGAATAGCTATTCGAAGCAATGTGGGTAATCTACAAAAGATGAGTTGTGCAATAGCTGCATTTTTCCACTGTGTATCTGGAAAAAACAATTCTTTGCATGGACAGTGTCCTGAAGATCTGAGAGTTGGTGTCGTTACCAAAGGGCAAAAGCAGCTGGGAGTCCTCTCAAAGAAAATAAGCTAGGACTTCCTAGTAAAATTATAAACCAAATAAAACCTACACATCTAAAACTGTGTAATGAAACGTTGTTGAAAAAAATGTCTTCATGGTAAGACAAAATTGTAACGAAAGTTATAACAACATTTTGTGGAATATTGTTCCCAAAAATATATTTATTGGACTGCAAACATTTCGTTTGGGTGCATTATTAGCTATGATACTTTTTAATTCTGGTTATGCTGGTATATTATCAGTGATTCGAAATGTAAATGGTTCCCTTCCTGAAAGTGTTGTTCAAGAGTTAGTTAAATTTGATAAACAACGGATTTCAACATCTTTAAGACACTCTTTACCGATTGCAAAATTGTCACGAAAAAAAGAAAAGCAGCAAGGAAAACAAAAAGTACTAAGAATGAAAAAACAGAAGGCTTAGTATATTCATATGGAGGGTTTTAAAGTACTTCTTTGCATGATTTTTATTCTAATTTATGATAACCTTTGTGATAAGCAATGTTTATTAAGAGCTTTTTCGTGAATGTTTACTGGTAAAACACAAATATATTTTGTATTAAATATTTCTTATTTTCTAAAATAATATGGTAGAATATATATTTGTTTTTCTATGTAAAATATTTTTATTTTTTAATGCAATAAGGTTTTTTTAAAGGGGTTTTTATATGTCTAATCTTTAGTTCGTAAACTATGTACTTAGAGTTTAAGAAAAAGATTTTTGACACTATAAAATTGTTAAAAATATTAAAAGTTTGAAGAAAGTATATAATATTCATAATTGCTTTGAAAAGGTTTTTTTTTTTTATATAGAGAGGTTTTAGGTTTTTTTAGCAGTATAGTTTAAATTTTAAATCTTTAAATGCATTTTTCTCTGAAACAGCTTTTTAGATATTTTACAACACGGTAAGCATGATATCTCAAAGTTCTGTAGATAATTGTTTGAAATTTTGTATCATGGTTCATTATTATAGTATGTATGCTGAGACGTAGGGATTAAGAAAAAACAGCATGTTTACCTTTTTTATAAATTTTTTTTCTGCGTGATAAATGTGAAAATTTTGAAAAATTTGCATTGCGTGCACTTTTTGACCTCTAGTTCAGTAATAAATTAAAAATTTTCAAAGATATTAGGTCAGTTTATTAGTAACTGTTTTCTGAGTAAAATTATATGGGTTTTTTAAAATTTTATGCATTAGAATTTATTTTACTATGTTTAACGTAACGTGCAAATAACGTCTAATTTAAACCTAAAATTGGCCATATTTAAAAAAAAACACTGAAAGAATTTTTTTTTTTTTGCTATTTTTATTAGTTTTCATTTATAAGCAAACAAAAAATGAGTTTAAAAGTAAATTTTCAGCAAAATTTCAAAAAAATGTCTCCGCAACTAGTCAGGCACCTTAAGAATTATTTTACTTTCTAGTTCAAATCACTATAAAAGCGTGTTTTTTAGTTTTTTTTTAACTATGATTTATTTTAATTCAAAATATGGTACTTGTATATTAGCGTCACCGCAGCCAAAATTGCGTGCTTTTGAAGAAAAACTATTTTCGTGGCGCAATTTTGTCTGCGGTGACGCTAATACGCAAGTACCCAAAATATTAAATATTAGTGTTTTTCTGTAGTTTTAAAGCTGTTATTTTCATTCAAAGTTGAATTTTTGCATTCTTTTTAAAAGTTCTTTTATTACTGCCCCTCAGGGGGCTCACCTTTAGGTGAGTACGGGTGTTACAATTCCGAGGTGCCCTAGTGATCTTTTCCTTTTCCCACGGGGTTTACTGTCTTTGGTAAACATGGGCTTCACGAATATTAAAACAGATATTCACAGATATTAAAACAAATGTTTGGCGCAGTATAGCCGAAATCGGCTCTTGCGCCAATAAACCCCAAAATCACTCACTTTTATTACTGTGTTTCAGGTTACGAAGTTATGGGCTCCCATTTGGTTGCAGAACCATCCCTCGCTCCAAATAGGAGGTAAGTTGTTTCTAAAAAAAATTGTTTGAACAATTTCTTAAATTGAATCGCTTTGAATATATATTGGTAACTCTATGCTGGCTAATTTTCCGTTAAAAAGAATCTATTTTAAATTTATTGAGAAACTATTGCTATAAATGACTATAAATGCTATAAATGACTAAGTGGATTTGTGTTTGTTGTTTATAAATGACAACTTTTATGATCTTAGGGACGAACTTCACTGGCAATTTCTAAGTTCTGAAGTACTAACTGTATGTCAAAGCGACTACAACCGTGTATATATTGCGCTTCCCCCCCCCCTTTTTTCCCTTAATGGGAAATTTTTGACAGCAGCAAAGAGCATTAAAAAAAAAACCGTCGGCTTATCAGTGTTTATTTTAGTGAATATTTAAACAAACCCATCCTATCAATAAGCGGAACCCCTTGTGGGCGCCACTGTTCCCACACCTTTTTTAGGGGGGGGGGGCGCTTATTCACGCCATTGTCTGTAGTTTGCTGCCTGCGAATCTCTTCTCGCTCATTTTCGGAACACAACATGAGGAATTGGAAAAATGTTTTTTCTTGTAAACCAATCTGAAGATATGTTCATTTTTCGTTTTACTTCACGTCAGTGTAATGAGCTAATAAATTCAATATTTTCAACCAAAAATTCTTGTTACGTCAGAGTCGCACGATAAATACAATCGCTATTGCAGTTAATCAGCTCATGCGTTTCGCTGTTGCCAACGGTTTCTTTTTGCGAAAACTTTCTTTTAAATAGTACGTATTTGTCAACAATTTTTAGGAGGATGTGTGTTGGAGTGGTAAAGTAAAAATGGCAGGATTATAAAAAATAAACTTTATTTCCAACACAACAATCAAAATAAAATGTTCGGATATATATATTCCCTTCGTCAGAGGGAATTCTGGGAGGACAGAAGAAATGCCAGAAGACATTTCTTCCGACCAATGAGATGCAAGGGATCAAGAATCTACACCGTTAGTAAGAATCCGATATGATGATTAATGGTGATTTATGATGATCCGATATTATGAAAGTACACTACAGAGTATCCCCCCAGTGACGAAGGGAACGGCATGAAAATATATACAAAAATAAAGCACTGCAGAATACATAAATTGCGCACACAAAATAATTATTTATACACAATACGATTAGAGATATAAATTATACTAAGAAAAAAAATTTGAATTAGTAAGTCAATCTTTTAGGAAAATGTACATGTCTACTAGAACGTGTGGTTCTAGTATTTTTATCAACAACAGTTTTATCTTCAATTTGTTGCTTAGTGAGAGGTGGTGCGAAATCTGAACATTCCTTTTGTGAATTAAAGTCTTCTGAAAATTCAAAAGCTGGCTTGCATCTGTCTATAGTGACAGTTACATTTTTATTATTTATATCAATGACAAAATTTTTATCGGATCTACTTTTAACCAAATGAGGTCCAGTATAAGGAGGGGTTAAAGGGGGTCGAATTTTGTCATTTCTAAGAAAAACGTGTGTGCATGAATTTAATGATTGATGTACATAACTTTTCGTACAACTGTGAGAAACAGGGGATATTGGGCTAAGTTTTCTCATCGTAGTTATTAATTTTGAAACATAAGTGGGGTTCACAGACGTCTGAAGAGATTCTGTAGATATGAGATCAGATGGTAAACGTAAAGTAGTACCATAAACTAGTTGAGAGCTTGTTGCTTTTAAATCGTTTTTCATTGCTGAACGTAATCCTAACAATACGATAGGCAAAATATCGGACCAACCAGTGTCCTCATGGGCAATAATAGCACTTTTGAGATGCCTGTGGAATCGTTCTATCATTCCATTACTTTGGGATGGTAAGAAGCTGAATGGATTCTATGGCTGCCCAACATGTTTGTAAGCTCTCTCATTCGAGAAGATTCAAAATTTGTTCCTTGATCAGTTGTAATTGTAACAGGTGTGCCGAAACGGGAAATCCAACCATTTAAAAGTGCACGAGCAGTGGTTTCTGCCAACATGTTTTCGGTAGGAATAACTTCAGGCCACCTGGTATACCTATCTATGATAGTAAGACAATATTTATATCCTTTGGATGGTGGATATGGTCCAATATAATCAATATGAATATGTGCAAATCGAGCATCGGGTAGAGCAAATGTGCTAAGTGGAGCTTTGGTATGTCTGAATACTTTCGCTCGCTGACATTTTTCACAAGCTCGAACTCTGTTTTTAATGTCTTTCCTCATTCCTGGCCAAAAGAAACGCTTAGAAATTAAATTAGTAGTAGCTGAAATTCCAGGATGAGATAGGAAATGCAAATTTTGAAATACCACTTGTCTGAGAATTTTAGGGACGAAAGGTCGAGGGGTTTCTAGTGATTTATCGCAATACAAAGAAACATCTTCAAGAGGAAAATATTGTTTTTCTAGTTTAATAGAAGAATCTGGTTGAAGGAAGGATTGAATTTCATTATCCTGAAGTTGGGTTTGAGCAAACTTTTTGTAATCTAAACTGGGTGGTTTTATAATTGCATCAATTTCTATTCTAGATAATGCATCTGCAACTTTGTTTTCTGTTCCGATTACATAGCGAATATCGGTAGAAAATTGTGAAATATAATCTAGATGTCTGAGTTGACGTGGGGTACATTTTTCTGGTTTCTGCTTGAAAGCATAAGTTAGAGGTTTTTGATCAGTATATATGCTAAATTCACGGCCTTCAAGCATGTGTCTAAACTTTTTAATTGAAGTATATATAGCTAAAAGTTCTCGATCATAAGTAGACCAATTTTGTTGAGTTTTAGAAAGTTTTAAAGATAAAAATGCTATTGGTTCCCAGTTACCGTTAGAGAGCTGCATCAAGGAACTGCCAATGGCGAAATTTGACGCATCGGTCCAAACACTTAAAGGAGCACTAGGAATCGGATGCTTAAGAAGAGTTGCATCAGCTAATGCTGTCTTAGCAGCGATAAATGAATTTTCCGCTTCTTCAGTCCATTCAAGAGGGGTTTGAGGATTTTTAGATGCACGAGAACGTTTCTTTTTGTTTGTGTGACCTTCTAAAAATTTTATTAGGGGTGCTAAAATGTGGGCTGCTTTAGGAATGAATCTACGATAAAAATTATACATTCCTAAAAATCTGCGCAATTGTGTTATAGTATTAGGTCTGGGAAACTTTTGAATAGCATCGACTCGATCAGGAAGGGGTGAAATACCTTCGCTGGAAACTTGAAATCCAAGAAATTTTAAACTATCCACTCCGAAATTACACTTTGAAGGTTTAATTGTTAAGCCATAATAATCAAGTCTTTCAAAAAGTGCACGAAGATGAGTAGTATGTTCTTGAATATTTTCAGATGCAATTAAAATATCATCAATAAATGCATAAACACCTTTTAAACCACGAGTAACTTCATCAATAAATCTTTGAAAAGTACTAGCCGCATTGCACAAACCAAACTGCATCCGAGTGCTTTCGAAGAGACCAAATGGAGTACAAATAGCAGTTTTATGTATATCCTCGGAAGCAATCGGTATTTGGTGAAAAGCTTTAACGAGATCAATGTGAGAAAATATTTTTGCCCCATGTAGTTCACTTGTGAAATCGAGAATGCTAGGAATCGGATATTTATCCTTTTTAGTTTGAGCATTTAGTGCTCTAAAATCGCCAACAGGGCGCCAATCATTGCTTTCCTTTTTAGGAACCATATGCAATGGGGAAGAATAATTACTCCTGGATGGGCGCATATGGCCTAAATCCAGCATGTGCTAAAATTCCATTTTCGCAATTTTTAACCTGTTTGGAGCCATGCGACGTGGTTTAGCGCAAACAGGTGGTCCAAAAGTATCAATATAGTGAACTACATTATGTTTAACTGTTTGGTCTGCACAAGGTGGTTTTACAATATTTGGAAAATCATTCAACAATTTAGAAAAATCATTATCAATAACATGAGTTTTAATAGAGAAAATATTAGAGTTTCTAACAATACAATTACAATTTAATTTTGTAGAAGTATCAAATAAACTACGATTTCTTAAGTCAGGTTTTATATTGAAATAATGTAAGAAATCTGCACCAATATAGCATTAGACACATTACAAATAAAAAATCCAAAAACAAAATTTCTTCTTAATCCTAAATCTAATGACATTAATTTACGGCCATACACTTGAATGGGTGTACCGTTCGCAGCAATAAAAGTTTGCACTGGAATAGATTGTTTTTGAGTTTTATTAGCGGGAAGGATTGAGCAATCGCTTCCGGTATCAACAAGAAAACAAATGTTGGATTTACGATCGCGAACGAAAAGGCGACAGGAAGTCGAAGGCAAGGCATAAGTCGCCGCTACTCCTGCCTGTTCAAGTTTCCCTGGAAAGAAACAGGGCTGGATACATTTTCTTGCCTTTTCGGCAAATTTATAATGATACCAACATAAATTTGATGCTATTGGCTTAGGGCTTTTCCCGCGATTGCGAGAATTGAAACGATTTCTAGAAAAACTTCACGATCGTCGAAGTTCTTTCACTTCCTGCCGTAAAAATTTTAACTCTTTGAGGAGTTCCGATTCACTACAATTATCAGAATTGGCACTGGAATATTTTGATGCAGCACTTACCTGTGCAGGTGTTACCTCTAAAATGCGATCAGCTACTTCTGAAGCTTTTTGAGCTGTGAGAGATTGAATACTTGCAAGGATAGATTGAACATTAGGCGGTAACTGCTGTAGAAATAATTCCAAGAGAAGTGAATCTGCCACATTGTGCGATTCTGAGCGTCGCTGCATCACACGAAATAATTCCGATGGCTTTCTGTCTCCTAGCTGTTCTCCGGCTAAAAGTTGGCGAATTTCCTGGCTTTTACTTTCACCGCATCGGGCAATGACTTCCTCTTTCAATTTAGAATATGGATTTGTGCTTCCAGGTGAAAGAATTACGTCTCGAACGGCCATTGCCGCATCGGGAGACAAATGCGCTACGCAATAATTATATTTAGTGCGTTCGTCGGTAATCGGCTTTGGAATTGCCAGTTCGAAGGTTGATTCGAGCATTCCGAACCATAATGCGGGGTCTGATGAAACAAAAGCTGGAATTTTAACAGCCGAAATATCCTCCATATTTATGGAAAGCACAGGCAGCGTTAAAAAAAAATTATTTAAAGTTAATTTTTTTTTAATTTTACATTCAAAGAACGCGGGTCACCATTTTAGGAGGATGTGTGTTGGAGTGGTAAAGTAAAAATGGCAGGATTATAAAAAATAAACTTTATTTCCAACACAATCAAAATAAAATGTTCGGATATATATATTCCCTTCGTCAGAGGGAATTCTGGGAGGACAGAAGAAATGCCAGAAGACATTTCTTCCGACCAATGAGATGCAAGGGATCAAGAATCTACACCGTTAGTAAGAATCCGATATGATGATTAATGGTGATTTATGATGATCCGATATTATGAAAGTACACTACAAATTCTTACGTATACAGCTAAACAAAACGTTCACTTTAAAAATACACGTGTAATGAGAATTTTTTAAAAAGTTTGAAAAAGATTTTGATGAATTTTTAACTTAGGAAGATCTTTACCTAATTTGAAATTTGTTTAAATTTTGAAAAAGAGAACAATGAGTACAGGTATCATGTCAGTTTCAAATCCAATGGAGAACACGTGATCGTATTCATCATGTGACTGTCATAAGTTTAGCCCTTTGTAAAATATTCCACCCGCTTGGCGACATGCATGTTTTAAAATTACAGGATTTTTCAGCTTGTATATGGGTTTCTAATTTTGGGTAAATTTTTAAAGAAACCGCACTATCTGCTTATATTCAGCAATATATGGTACTTAATAGCCAGAACCGTTGCGTTGTTTAAATTGCATGCTTTCAATTCGACGTATTTAATGCTTTATGATGACGATGAAATGAACATTTTCTATTTATCCTAACTTCTAACTTGCCCTGTAAACTTGGACTCTGGCTTTTGTTTGCATCATAAAGACGTCCCGGAGTGTGCATTTTGTATATAATTTTATTACAGTGTAGATATGTTCTGTTTAATTTCTGCTAATGGTTCTTTGGAACTCTTGACGATCTATGGAAGCAACGGATGGTATTTAATTATTTTGTGAGGAATCTTTGTAACTTGTTTAAAACTAGTTTAAGCTTTTGTTGAATAATTTTTTCGCTGGGAATACTTATTTTTTAGCTTTGTCACATTTAATATTCATTAGTTTTTCCATTTACTTTTCAGCGAAAAAGTGGCATTCCCCCCCCCCCCCCAAATTGATTAGGTTATACTAACAGCTTTGAAATTTAATTTAGGAATAAATATGGATCGGAAGAACTGAAAGGTTTTTATAGGATGCCTTTGTGGAATAAAATCACGAAGTTTTGAGAGCTTTCGAAGAATAATTTTTGAAATAATCGTTCTATATGAAATTACAGTCGTTACATGGGGGCTCGAGTGAAGAATTGTCCAATAGAGTTGCGAGAATTTGCCACTAAGCTGACCAACTTCGCGTGCATTCTCTTTTCACCTGCGAAAGGTGCATTGAAACTGAAAACATCTTAATGATTTGGTGAGATGGGTCGAGCCAATTGTATTCTCACTGCCTTGCCTCGGACCCAGTTGAAGTTAAACTGCTTCACTACCTCCGCGCTTGTGGCTTCCTTTTCTCGGAGATCGCGGCAGAAAAGACTCCAAAAACGCGCCAAAATCGCTCATTCGTCCGAATGAGAATGAGGGGCCTTCATTTGCATGGGGGGCCGGCGCGACCTTTCGTCGAAGCGCGCGCCTCTGTCCGCTGACGTCACGTTGCCATGGCAATGACTGGGCCCCCTCCAAAATGCCAAACGTCAGGCCCGCTCAGATGGCGGGACGCGCTCCTCGACCGACGGTGAGTCTTTTCCCTCTTGTGCTTCTCTTTTACTCCGTCGTGCATCTTCCCCATTTCTTTCTTTAAAGTAAGGAATCGGGAAAAAATAAATTACATTCGCAAAAAAATTTTCCTTCGATTCTGGTTGTAGACTTTGCACGCATACTGTAAACAACCCAACTGTAGAATTTGTTTTTATTTTAGCTATCTGCATAACTCATTTGTTTTTAACCCTCAAGTGATCCCTCTTATGGACCCAGTGGGATGCTTGGATGGGAATTTATTGAAAAAGTTTCGTTTTTACCCCCTCTTAGCTTCCATAGGCGCAAAAGATGTTGACATCGTGCAGTGCACGTTTTATGTACGAGTTTCTGTGAAGAGTGGATCCAAAATGCGTGAATATTTTAGAATCCAGGCTGACTTGGAACGCGCTGTTCATCACATAGCGCCAAAAAAGCAAAATCCTTCTCTCGTTAAGTTTTGAGATGAAACGCATTTTGTATAATACTTTTTGCAGAAATTTTTCTTGTTTTTCTGCCAACATTTTTAAGACATTACTCACGCCTTTGTTGGAATAATTCGAAGTGCGTTCTTCATGCTCCAGACTATGAAGAATCTCGACCCGCTCGCTTTCAAAATTCGAGGCAGAAGTGTTAAAATGTTTGCGCAGACATCGGGTCCATTGAAACCGGTGCCAATTTCCTGTGCACATGCGTATCGATATTTAAAATTTTATTTTGAAGCTAAAGGCTATCAATAAAATTCGTGTAAAAAATAAATCAAATAAATCTTAATATTTGCATATAAAAATAAAAGTTATCCCTTAAATTGTCTTTAATTCAAAGATTTAAAAAAAATCGTGGTGCTGTTTATATTCTAGAAAGGCTGTTTCTTGAATAACAGGATACGAAGCAACAATACACCATAATTGCGCTTTAAATTAAACCCGAACGAACAAAGCCATGCTTGGCTTGGAGGTTGGGCGGGGTGTCGTGGGTTTGAGTTCTGGTGCCGCTTAAGACCCGTCGTGTAGAGGAGACCGATGCATTTTAAATCTAACGCTCCCGTTGGTGTGGTTGGGAGGTAGAGCTAGCTCAGGTGTCGTCCTTGTCACTTGACAGAAGCTCAATTACGATGTCCGTCGTCAATAGCCCTCGTATTTGTTTTCTAGCGCGGCGTGTATATAAATCTGTTGGAAGTTGGGGTAGGGGGTGGATTACCTCATGTACCTCGTCACGTGATGGGGATTCAGAATTAAAGCGCCAATTGTTCTCGTGTTAACTCGTGAGCGATTTCAAGCTACCATGGCAATTTTGAAGCTCCCCCCCCCCCCCTGTTCTCTCATCTGGGCTTGCTTAGGGAAGAAAAGGCTTCCAGCGTTATCATTAAATTTCTTGTACCGTTAATTTGGATGCTTTCAATTCCTGAAAACGAATTAAATTTTAAGTGTCATCTTCCTTGGCTGAGTAATCTTTGACAAACGAGAAGGACACGTCCCCAGATGGTCCGAATAATCATTTTTCTCTTTTGGCCATTTCTAGAGTTTTGTCTAAATCAGAGGCGCGTTTTCGTAAAATAAAGTTTTTGCGCAGTTGGATTAAAAGTAATCCTTGCACCGTTAACACCAACCCATCGTGTAACTGTCAAATATGCAATATAATTGTTTAAAGCTGCTGTCTGTGAGGAAGCTTCCCCCCCCCCCAAGTTTTCAGGTTTGTAAACAACCGACCAATCAAACTGTCCGAACTCCTTTGTGTGCTTTTTTCATTGGGCGCATTTTCCTTGCAGTTTCCCGCGCTGTGATTTTATTTCATTGTTAAGAATTTTAAATGTTTTTCCCATTCTCTTAATATTTATTGGAAGTGGATTTGTTCCGCCACTGAATTTGCTATTCAGTAAAAATTCTTCCTGCCTTTTTCTTTTGAAAAGTTTTCTACAAGTTACTCTCAGACCTCTATTGAACAAAGTCGCTAAATCCTGAAAAAAGCTCGTTGTGTCTTGAAAATTCATTCAATATATTAATTTTTCAATGTACCCTGTTCTTGGTTCCTGCAAAAAGCTCGCAAAATGGAGGTCCAACTGTTCTTTAATAAAATCTACTTTTATGTGCAATTGGTTATCTGAATTTTCGTTATTAGTAAATTGATAATTGCCGTGTTTTTCATAACAATGTCTGCACTGAATTGTGAACCTTTAATCACAATCTTAGTGCAATCTTTCACGCCATTGTTCTTGAGAATTCAATTTTTATTTCTTCTGTAGGTTTTGAATTTTGACAATTCTAGGAGATTTTCAAATATTCCATTGAATTTTCAAATTGGAAATAATCGATTCATATTTGTATTGAAGTTTCTTGAAGTGGACGATTTTTGGGTCGCTTACTGGTTCCATTCAAATCCACTGTTACTCGTGGCCGTCGTGTTGCGGGCTCTTGACCTGGTGTTTTTGAAGGCCCTCTGTAGTAGGTGCTGATGCACGTTAAATCTGTTGAGCTCAAAGTCCTCCCGTTGGTGTGTTAGTTATCGTCCTCGTCACTTGACTGAGGTCCAAAGATCCGCCCCCAATAGCCCTTTAAAGTGTGCCAATATAATTCTAACGCTTTCATTGTACACCTAGTTTCTTTTTGGAGGGGACGACACATTTGTTTATTTTTAGCTAGAGCGGAAAAGATAATTTTTGTTTCTATTTTTAAAGCTTCGAACCTACTTTTTGCCTTAGAAAGTTTGTTTTTAACCCGTTCATTACCACGATCACATGTGATCACATCAGGGAACATGGTATCATATGCAAGAGATTGCGTTTTGCCCGTTCTGATGCCCGTGATCACACCAGTGAGATCCTAATTTGGAACTTATGGAATTTAGAATGATTATGAACTATACATTTTGGCATATTTTATTACAATAATGATTTTATATGAATTTTTAAATGAAGTTGGGCTTAACAGGAAAAATCGCCTGGACCTGAACGGGTTAAAACAAACTAATGTTCGTCTTGGAGAAGGGAACGCGACTTATAACTTGAAGCTGTTTTCCTTTCAGAAGCCGAGGCAGCGTCATCCAGATCAGCAATATTCCAGAACATTATCCCTGGGATGAATTTACTCGTTTTCTTTCTAACTTTGGACACTACCAGCACTGTGAGAAAGGTAAGTTTTTTGCTTTCCCTTCCTTTTAGATTATTCGAAAATCCTCGCGTTGTCTCTTGTTCTGCTCCACACATTCAGTCTCTTGTGTCGTTTTTTTTTAAGTATCCTACTTTGGCATTTCTTTTTCCATCTGACCAGTCTTTTTTCTCCACAGATGAATATCTCTTATTTTTGTGGGAGAATAAGTCGGACAGCCGACTCCTTTTGTATTTCAGTTCACTTCCTAATTAGTACTTGAATGTTCGAGATGAAAATCCATTGCTCTGCTTTTGCAGACTGAACTTATTCATCCGTGCAATATTTTGCACATATAAAATGGGAGGAAAGGGAAATAAATTACTAGGTTGCATTTAAAGAATGTCTCGTGACTCCAATTGTTTTTGTGTCATCTTTAATTTTTATTCTAATTTTCCAGTGTAAAGTTAATATAATGTAATGAAAGTTTTTCGAGTAAATGATAAGAGGATTGCAAATCAAATTGAGATTTCGAAAATTAAAATTTCATTTACTTGTTCTCACTTCAGCTAAACTTACACAGACCAAACAGGCACCCAACAAAATTTGGCGACATTAAATTCGCTCGGTACATCATGCCAACTCACTATAACAATTATCGTAAGGAGAGATGCACAAGATGAATTCTAGATTCCTCTTTCCCCTCAGGGGGCTCACCTTCTTTAGGTGAGTACGGGTGTCACAGTCCCGAGGTGTCCTAGTGATCTTTTCCTTTTCCCACGGGGTTTACTGTCTTTGTTAAACACGGGCTTCACGAACCCGGGGTACCCTAGTGATCCTTCTCTATTTTTGACCCTCTTTCTTGTCATTCAATTCATTCTTTCTCTTCCCGTCTAGACCACAGATATTAAAACAAATGTTTGGCGCAGTATAGCCGAAATCGGCTCTTGCGCCAATAAACCTCAAAATCACTCACTAGATTCCACTTTTAAGTAAGCCGCTCGTCGCTACTGGGTTTACCAGATGGATCACACAGCTTTAGTAAAATTTATTTACAATTTTTAATCGCAAGTTAACAAACAACTAGTGTTGAAAGGTAATCCAGTTTACACATATAGCTATTGTATAAATTCTTGTATCGCCATCGTGTAGGCTTTCTCCGTCTGATCTCGTAGCGTCCAAGATCCGCTGAAATTGTCCAAAAATGGCATTGATTCTTTCAGGACCAAGTCCTGTATGGCCCACCACCATCCTTTCACTACATGCCCAAAGTCGTATGTACGGCCATAAATGAATTTCATTCATACGCATTGTACACAATTGACATTTCTCCCTCACAATAGCAGACTATCCAGTCCACAGTACGGCCACGAGTTAGAGGGAATAAAAGAATAGATTTCAGTTGACACAGTTGTGCCTTATCTATAGTCCGCTTTGAAGAAGACTATGGCGCGTCGTTTCGCCTGGGGTGCCGTGGAAGAAAAGAGGTAGCAGACAGCTGGCAAAAAAAGCGACGTCACACTATCTTCTGTCACTAAAAATACATGGTTATTCGGGCATCCATACCTACCAACTTTTACGTTTCATTACGCTTTTATGCCTAAATCGTTCACTTTTACGCATTTTCGCAAAGTTTCTGCAATCCGCCGACTATTTTCTCTCGTTGCATCTACGTATTTATCCTTTTGTATTCACTAAGCTTGGGTAAACGAAAATCGCAGAACTCGTTGTCATTAAGTTTTAAAATTCATGAAGTTTGCCCTTTTGTATATCGTATTTCGTTGACTGTTGATTCTCAACTCATTCGTACGCACAGTTTCATGGAGCGAAACACTTTCATTATTTGTTGCAACTTTCTGGAACACGACTCATTCTGGTGCTTTGAAAGTTGTTTCGAACTCTTAATATTTCCGAATGATTTATTTTCGTTGATTATTACCACAATGCCTAATAAAGGCAGAATTATATATTTTCATACGCTTAAAGAATACTATAAAAAGAATTTGATTATAAAAACGCATCCCAAAAAAGGGACATATTACTCATGGCAAAATTCCAAAGCTCGTACGGAATGAAAAATTAAATTGCTGTTGCTCAAAATTGGATCGTGTTTTCATAGATTATGTCCTATTAAACGTAATTAGGGCAACCGTTCAATTAGGGTAATTACCGTCAACATCTTTTCTTGAAGAAAACGTTCCATTGGATTGCAGTCGATCATGCCAATTCTTCTGGGGAAAAGGCTTAAGTCCGAGTGATACGAATGTGATAGGACTAAAATACTTACTGTGATTAGTGAAGTAACTTTCGGAAAGAAGATATATATATGATTAAATGATTGAAACAAGTTTCTTTTGCAGCAGCATCTGGTAGCAGGAAGGAATAATGCGGACAAACTATACAAATTAAATTTCAGTTTTCTTGCAAATGTCATGACCGCGGTAGCCTAGTGGTCATGGACACGTGACCGATGTTCATGAGTTCGAGCCTAGTGTCACTGAAGACCGCCGTGTAGAGGAGTCGTTGCACGTTGTCTGTCGAGGTTCAAGGTCCTACCGTTAGCATGGTGTGGAAGTTTGGTTGGGAAGGAGTGCCAGCTCAGGTGTCGTTCTCGTCACTTGACCATGGTTCAAAATTACGAAGTTTAATAGATCTCGTGTTGCTTTATCGTGCGACATCAATGAACACTCAAACCCGCCTTTTCATTTGTCAGTTTCATTTGTGGTAAGTAATTTTGCAGCCGTGCAAAATCAATAACTTAATTATAGGCAGCTCTTGTCGTTAGATACATTTGGCATCAGAAAAGCATGCTGTTTCTTTACCTTTAAGTGGGTAAGATACCAGAGATGGGTAGATATAAGAATTGACAAAATTAGCACAATGAAGAAAATTTTAAAGCGTTCGTATACTCGAAGGCATGGTCGTAGTTAACTTTGTATGAGAATTTTTTGTATTAATATAATCTAGAAGTTAGTAATTTCTGTTTATTTTTCATAAAAGCATCTTCATAGTTTCTTACTATGTATACATACGCCCTTAAATTTACTTAAGAGTACGAGTTTCTATAAATGAAGTTGACACTCTAAAGAAGCACTCGATGAGTATTTTCTCACCAAATTATTTTTATTGGAAAATTTTCTTCGCATTATTTTAATATTTGTGTATCATGCTTTGTTTTATAAAATTTAAAATTTTTATTTATCCTTTGTTTCAAGAATTTGCTTGATTTCGAGCCCAGTTTTTTACGCTAGGTACATGCAGTTCCCATTCGTCTATTTGTGAAATTAGTTGTCTTCAGTCGCCATTTTGCGCCACTTTTGGTATTGAATTGTTTATAGAAGATAATCCATTGTTTATTTGGAACTACACGTAGACTCTGATTGGTTCCATAATAGGAAGTACGACGCAATAAGTCACAACAGTGTTTCCCCTTTGAAATCCATTTTTCGTCTCTCTTGACTGGGGTTGAAAATTACAACATCCGCTATCAATAGCTCTCGTGTTGCATCAAAGTACGACTTTAAGAAATATTTCTTTTTGGGATCTATTGGGTTAGCAAAAAAGTAGTTTCATACATTTTAAATTTTTTTATACTAAAAATAAAACTTTAATCATTTTAACATCTATTCTGTTTGATTACCCGCTGGCATTTTTCTGGCAACTTCGTGATTCCGAGCTCATCGAGTTTTTTCAGGGCTGGTGCAAGGTGAGGATGAAAAATGGATTTTCTACTATACCATTAATCGAAAAAGATCATGGTCGAAAAGATCGTGCATTTTGAACTTAATCTTTTGCAAGGCGTATGAAATCATTGGAACTTTGTTGGGAAGTGATGTCGCATCCTCCATACAGCCCAGACCTTGCACCATCTATATATCATTTATTTTGAATTTAACAAAACATTTTAAAAGGTAAAAATTTAATAACAATCACCCCCAAAGGACTCTTCGTTGAATGTTTTGCTGATAAAGATCAGAAATATTCAATGAGAGCGGATTTATGAAGTTATCAGAAATAGCAATATCATTTTTTTAAAGTCAATTTTTACTCCGGTAGAAAAACGTAATGGCTCCATCTGTTGCAGCTAGTTGCAACTTCTACAGAAATAATGCAGAATAAATTTAAAATTAAAGATTTAATTAATGAATTAATATTTGGAAAAAAACTGTATTAACATCAAATTTTATCCTTTACAAGTCAGTATATTTGAAACTTGAATGGATGACTAGAAAGTATTTTATTAGCGATTGAAAGTTTGAACTGGATATATACATATATATATATATAAATAAGTATATAAGGAGAGAGTGAACTAATAGTAGGAATTGAAAAATGGTTACTGGCAATTGAACAGAATGGAAGATATTTCAATGATAAAAGTTTATTTTTGGTGTAGAAAAATTTCGTTCTAAAAAACTGAAATTGCTTTCTTGTAATCCCAATACTTTGTTTCCATGCTTGGCAGTAATATAAAGCGAGTCTAATTCGAATGAACACTAATAATTCCATGGATATCGTAATTACACTAATCGCAAAATTATCGGTAGCTTGGGGTCCGTCTGCGTTTAGCTCTGCTTTCATTTATTTAGAAAGCATTTGGTACATTTACCCAATAGGCTCAATTTCCGTGACGTCATATTCACACGATAAAAGCTATCTTCCGGCTAATTAGTTTATGCACTTCTTTGCCTGCTTTTGCTTTTTGTAGAAACTTTCTTTTAAAAAGTACGTATGCATATAAAATGTATTTTACAGTCTGTGCATAAAACATTTTTTATTTTTTTTTTTAAATTTAGAAGAGATGTTTTTTTATAACATTTAAACATCTTTATCCGATTATGAAATTTGAAGTTTTATCTCTGTTTTACCAATAGAACAAGTTTAATTAGCTTAATGTCTCTTGAATTCAATGGAGAATACGTGTTTGTCTTTATCATCATGAATTAAGCCCATTGAGTGGGCTGCGATGAACGCCATTTTAACACTGTAGGGAAAAGACTTTCACTCGATGGGGAAATTAGATTATCAAAAGGCGTGTTTTTCTTTTAATACTGTCTTCACATAAGATCCTGACCAAACGTGTTTTCAGATGAAAAAGTTTATCTCAAGCAAAATAAGTGACGTAATATATACTGTTACACTGCGTCTTTAAAAAATAAAAGCGCAGTTTTTTTTTTACTTGAAGCATGCAGTTTGAAAAAAAAAATCGCGTAATAGTAATAGAAAAGGAAATACATTCTACATATGAAAGAAACGGAAGTGAAATACCGGGTGGGCAAAAAGTCCGTATAAACTTTAAAATTTTATAAAATCCGGATAATTAAACACAATAAAAAACGGTTTGCAGGTTTAGCATCGATAAGTCACTGGATTATTTTAAGGTAAAAAACCTGCAGACATGGGGCACTCGCACAAACGACTGAGTTGGGAATATGCAAATGAGACAGGCGATTACATATACTGATGCTCTTGATCCAGATCTAATTCTCCGTTGCATGCCAACTAAGTGAAGAAGGACGCTGAGCGAGAAAGACAAAGCTTTGTTGGTGAAGCTGTTTTTCATCAAAAAGGAATCAGCGACTATTGCACTGCGTAAATTCAGAATTCAGAAAAATGTGAAGACTAGAAAAGGGCCTTCACACACAACAGGGGTACGCCTCGTAAAGCTTGTTCAGCGATTTGAGGAAACTGTATCGCTCGAAGAACGTGTAAGATTCGGACGACCAAGTCTAAAAATCATTAGCAAACGTTGCAAGTTTACATGGCCTCCTTCGTCTCCAGATATGACTCCAGTAGACTTTTGGCAGTGGGCATATTAAAATTCCCGGGTGTATTAATCATGTCCATCCAATCCGTCGAAGATGCGATCCACCGAGAGCTGTCATGTATACAAGCATACATTCTGCACTCTGCCGTTGCTGGATTTGTGACACACTTGAAATGTGCCATCCCTTGTGTTGGTGGATATGTAGAGCAAATGCTGCCGTAATAAATGATTTGGTAACGTTACTTCTCTTATTTGCGAGACTTTTCCTCCACTTATGTACGAAACGCCACCTATCGGGTGTCTTTTGAATTTTTTTAAATTTTTACGGATATTTTGCTTACCCGGTATGTTTGAAAGCATCGTCAGAATGTTCCGTTGAACATTTTTAAATAAATGTGATATATTTGGACTCGTTTTAGTGTTGACTAGCCTTTGGGGCCGTTTCGATAGATTATATTTTGGAATTTTCCAAAGCCGTCTGGTGTGATTCTACGAAAACGTAAACTTTTAATTTGTAATCATTATAGGGGTCTAAAAGACTATTTAGTTTCTAAATTAGCCCCCATTCCCAAAATTTTCAATTCTAACTTCATGCGACTACGACGTCACATGATAAATAACAATCGCGTGTTTCCAGTCTTTCAATTCAAAACTTATGGGACATCTTAATCAGAACTACTGTCGAAAGCTTCTCAATTCATGCGCTGCTCTGTTTTCAATTTTTGCAGGAACTTTCTTGTTAAAAGTACATATCTTTTGACACTAATAACCGTTTGAGTGTTGCGAAGCTCTATCGTATGCCAAAAATGTTGGTTAGTACAATTTTCGCATCAACTGAGAGCAGTTGTATTCATATTAATATTCGGAAAATTGCCTGGGTGAAAAGTTAACTAGACTGCAATTTATTTCAAACGTTATTGTGATAAAGAGGAGGAATGGTTAGCAACAAAAATATCACTTGTAGGGACTACCAATAAGTAAAAGGCTTTCTTTTAGAAAAATTGCCTGAACGAAACTTGCGTTCTTGTGCGGTATGCGGTAAAAAAGAAAAAATGGCAATAAAATTAAACGATTTAACTTCATTTGCGCTATATGCAGAAAAGGAATTCATGGAATTTGTGCAGCGAAGCATTTTTTTAATAAGTGAGAATAAAAAAAATAAAAATAAATTTCAAAATTACTTGCAGTTGATTCTAATTATTTTTATTATTTTCCAAAAAAATAAAATACGCATTTCATACTGCATTTTTGGCATATAAAAAAAAAATCTTCAGCATTCAAACGGTTAACTCATAAACTTACAAAATACACTTGATTGAAGAAAAAAAACACGTTTACCAGATTTTTTTAATTTGAAAAACTTTTTAAAGAACCTTAATACATAACCATCTTTATCATCAAATTTGAAATGTTGCCCCTATCTCACGATTGGAGCAAGTCTAAAGTCAGTTTTGTGAATTGAACGGAGAACACGCGATTGCATTTATAATGTGACCCTCATGAACTGATTTCATTGGACGTTGTTTTGCCAATAGCGAGTTAGTCCAATGTTTCTCATCTATCTTCTAATTTTTCAAAAGTTTTTAACCTTAGAAAATATTTCCTAACTTTCCGATGTACCCGAGCGATATTTCCTTCCTTCAAAATCTAAAATGCGCCCCAGGGTTTTTAATTTCGGACCTTTTGGTAATTTCCTGTTCTTTCCTTTACAGTTTTTCATGAGGAGTGTGTTACGAAATACGGCGCCTATTAAAAAAAAAAAAAACGAGCGTACTTCCTCATTATTGGGATGAATATGTATACCGGGGGTCGGCAACCTTCTAGCTGAGGTGTGCCAAAACAATCTTATCAATACGATTCAGGGGGCCATAATTAAATTCAAAATATTTCGCACTGTTTAAAAATATTGAGGTAAACATAAAACCCTCCTTCAACCTAAATAAAAACTTTAAATTTCGTATATTATGCATCATTTAAACATATTTACTAAAATAAACACACAATACAAGTATTCCCCTTCAACATATTTAAAAAAGATTCTTTAATGTGCACCACTGTACTTCATATCGTAATAGCGGGATATAATTTGTGACTTTCAATTTGACTATTCTGAGCCTTTAGTTAACTTTGTGTACTCAAAATATATTTTTTATACGAGAAAAGATTTGTTCATAGATATGTAGAATCAAAAGCGGAAAGCAGAGAACATGCAATTTTCTTCAAACCATTAAATCTCCAGCCATGACATCGAATAATTTTAAATAGATGCCCATTTATCGTTAGTTATTTTTCAATTTATTAAAATTCCGATAATGTTGCCTTCTATAAAGATGTTAATCCAATAAGCTGCGTTTCAAAAATATCAACTTCCATTCATTCACAAATTGATATTTGTAGAGTGCTAGTGAGAATTGTACCGCATGCCATAGGTTGCCTACGACTGGTGTACACTTTCCTTCTCATTACAGTAATCATAAGTAAGGCACTTCAAGTATTGATTTGATTACCAGCATCGTCAGTCATTTCATCGGAGAGCAGCGAACCTTTTAAAAAATCGTAGAATTTGATGATCTGATTTTAAAATAAACTCGTTCGAAGAGAGCAAATTATGCGTTTTTCTAGGGCAGAGACTTGGTTGATCACGATAATGAGAAAAAGATGCAGGAAAATTCACTGTCTCGAAAACTCATTAAAATTGAATTATTTTAAATTCGCAAAAGTATAATAAATCGTTATTTTGTTTCTATGTACCTTGCCCTTACGAAAGGGTCTATCCCAGAAGTCGGCAGATAGCGACTGAGCTAGTCGCATGCGGCTCTTTCGAGTTATGCTTCCATTATCAACAAATATTTTTTTACTAAAAATATTAATTGGTGCTTGAGGGAGGCTGCCCGATGACTTTAGTACGAAGGAAAGAATGATAGTTTTTAAAACGACTGAAATAACGCAAGTCTTTCCCACGCCATTTTCTGAGTCTCTGCATTATAAATGGCATCACAAGGGAAGGCCAATAATTTATTTTGACGTTTTTATTCGGCATCTTAACTAATTGTAATTTTATATAATGTAAATATATTATTTTCATTATTTCCCAAGTTTTTATACTTTTGACTGGTAACGTTCTGGTGGCCGTGGTTATGGTAACGAGCTCGTCGCTGGCGTATCGTGGATTCGATTCCTGGTGCCACTGAAGACCCGCCGTGTAGAGCGGCCGATACACGTTGAATCTGTCATCGCTCAGTCTTTATTTTGGTGTGGTTTGGAAATTTGGAATGTTAAGCACTTCACCGAAGTTCTGAATGACTAGGTCCGTCACTAAAAACCCTTTGTGCTACTTTAGACTGTGCGGTCAAATCAAACAAAACCGTGGTTCGTGAAAAGATGGACATTTATTCACTCTCAATTTTCAGTAGCGCAAAAATTATCTATACTATTCAAATTAAGATAAATGCAACCCTCTTCCTTCAAAATGGAGATTTGTCCTATTAAAAAAAAACAGTGGCGCTACACCGTAGACACAACAAAGAGGAAAGTTTTGCTTTAAACATATTTTGCGAAAAAGTATATTGTATATGCCGCCAATGTGGTTCCTAGGACAGTGGTTTCCAACCCCCGGGCCACGGATCAAATTGTTCGGGGCCGCCCGAGGAATATAAAATTACTTCCATTATATTTAGTGTGGTGTATTTCTGTTGGGTTTGTGTGACTTTTTATGGAAATCACTTTGTATTCCATGTTTGATCACTGGATATTCATTTTGGGGGCAATTGTATTTTTTTTCTGAAGGAGATAACTAGTTCTCGGTGGAAAATGGCTATAAATGCATCGATCTTCCTTGCCATCCGCAAGACAGTCCATGACATTATCCTATATGATAAAATGCCTTGATCTCAACACTCCAAATATCTGCATGTGATTTTAAAGAAACTCGCTTTCAAAAAACATTACCTAGATTAGTGAGGAATTTAACGACACCGCATTTCTTTTAATTTCACATAGACCTGCACTGAGCATGATGCTTAATACAGATCCAAGTTTATCTGTGATATCCGGATTAATTCTGACCTATGCCTCTCCTATTTGAGGACATGCAGCAAAGACATCAATGATTTGATAAACTCTGACCGAGTTGCAAGTAGTTAGCTCTGACAAGTCATTAGAAAACAAGAAATAAAATTATTAGATAAATATCCCACATTAAATTCCCTTTGGTCGTGTCAAATTTTATAATTGATCTGGAATTCTTGTAAATCGCCATTTTAGTTTCGCAAATTTGCGGTGCTATATATTTAAACTCGGTTGTTACACTTTCAAATTTTCTCGCCTTTGTAAAATTTCCAAAGCATTTTCGTATACATTTGTGATTTTCATCAACTAACATTACTGAACCTTATTTAACTCGTGAGACTTTAGTGTTGCTTTCGAATTAGCATCCCGCTCACTGTCCTGATCGATATTTTACATCTTTTCCACGGTTTTTATTAAGCATTTAAAAATTCATTTCTAATGTAATTTGTCTAATTCAGTCTGTCAATAAGTTTGAATTCGTATGATTAAAATTTAACTTTAAAATTAACACTGAAGATTGAAGCAGCCCCACAGGGTGAAGTGCTCCGGTAAATATCCCCATCAATAAAAAAACATAGTCTTTCGCTTTTAGCAAAATTTACTATTAAAGATTTGAGCAGTTTCAGCTTTTTTAATTTTATATTTAGTTGTGATGGTGCATGGAATATTTGAAATATATTTTGGATTTACTATAGAAGCGGTGGACAATTGTAGCTCGAGGGCCACTTTGTGGATGGGGAGGACTTTCTCGCCATTTTAAAGTGATTGTATTTCTTAGAATATCAGAAGAAGGCAAAAGTTGTACCATATGAATCAATAAATACGAGTTAAATAAAGTAAATGGGGGTTCATTTCATATCTATAGCTGCAAGCACAATTTTAATGTACATTGCCACACTTATCTACAATTAGTTTTGAAATCAGTAGCGATATTGCTTGTTGAAATTCTAATAAAAGTTTTATCAGCCAACTTTGATCAATATTTACTCTTGTTTGTCTTCATGCAAGAACTTTGCTCACACACACAAATGTACAATGTTGGCTCAAATGTAAAGATTATTTTGTGTCCATTTAATTTTTTTGACTTCATTGGCAGGCTGCAAGAAAACTTTTTGCTCATTGCTATTTGCCTACCCCTGTACTATACAATACCCCAGTCAATTATTGGATTGTTTTTCTTCTAGGCAATAGTAAAGTTACAACTTTAAAGATATTGTGAAATTTCTTTAGGTTGTAAAAGAGGAATTAATGTTTCTTACTAGTTAAGTATCGTAATTTTGCTCCGTTTCCTCCTTTTATAAGAAATAAAATGTTTTCCAGGTTTAGTTTTGGTGCGTTGTGGACATGATTTGTCTAGGTGTTAATATCCGGAATGTAGGAATATAAATATCCCTTTTTTAGGGGCACCTGTTTTTAGTAGTTATTTCGCATTGATTGTGGAACATATTTCGGTTCTTTGGTAAACCTGAACAATTTAATTACATTTTCGCTGGAAATGGAAGCACAGCCTGCCTTCATTAACGTACTATGTGTAAACTTTAGTTAATCCTTTGATTCACTCAAATTTCCCTCTGTTTTGATGTAATATACATTGCTGCTTCCTTATTCAAAGTTTGGATGATTCTGTCCCAAATTAATTTATATCAGGTTAAGAAATTCGCTTCGCGCGCGCGTGTGGTTGACAGTAACATTGAAAATTTGCTGAGTCTAAAAACGAAATGACTGAGATTCATTGTGCTCTTCCAATATTTTTGAGGCATTAATCAGCGGATACCAGTTACTTTATAATCTCATAATTCCTTCATTTATTATCATTTTAGTAATATTAGTTACTTCCACGATTTCAGATTTGATTTTCTCTGGGACATTTTTGGTTATGAACACTTGTAAACTCAAACTCAGTGGCGCAACAGCCCATGGGGGCCAAGGCCCACTGTGCCCATCTCAGTATACGTGACCATTGGGGTGCATGAGCAGATGTTCCGATCAGGTGGTCAGCCTGAAGCGAAACCCCCAGTGTTTGGTCCCCAAGTAAGCTTGGTTCTCATTTTATCGACTCACTGATGGGATGAAAGGCTGAGTCAACATTGCCCTGCCCGGGGTTTGAACCTCGGACCTGTGATGTGGAAGCGCGATGCACTAACCATTCAGCCACTGGGCTTCGAACACTTGTATATTGTACACAAATGTTGAATTGTACAGGGAGTGTATAAAAGAAAAAACGAACAAATCTAAGTAAGCAAGTGATTGTCGCGGTGTTTCTATCTAGTCGTGGATTCGAGCGTAATACCATTAACTCAGTAACGCACACTTATTTTTTTGAAGAAAAACAATTTTTTTAATTTAAGAAAACTCATTTTAGAACCTTGTTTTGGCCAAAAAGAAAAGTACGAAGTCAATAATTTTTTATTTTAATTTTGGATTTAGATCCACATTGCAGGCTAGAGCCGAATATTGCAATCTTTCTTGCAAATCGACTTTTTCATCTTTTCGAATAGCTAATCTAAATTTACTATAAACTCTGAAATTATGAACTCACGACGACGGATCAGTCTCACGAGTGCAGACGCCGATCGCTTATATTTCACCGAAAGCTACATAAAACGACTGCTAGAATTATTGCGATTGTGCGCTAGGTTTGGACAATTGAGCGCGATCACATGAATTCGATCGCACTCGTTCAGGTGTTAGACCAGTGATGCACATTGAATCTGCTGGGGCTCAAAAGTTCTTACTTTGGCAGGATGTTGATGTTTGAAAAGTGGAGTGGCTGCTCAGGTGTCCTTGAACCGCAGTCAAGGGGTTCAAAATGTCGAAGTTCGTCGTCAATAGCTCTCGTGTTGTTTCTACATATGCTGAACTCCAAAAATAAGTTTAAGAGCTGCCTCGTCCTCTATAATCATTTGTAATGGCGAGCGAACATGCTTATCTGCAAAAATAAAACACGGCCCTGCCAAACTACGATTTGTGTTGCTCCATTTCTTCCCCACGAACTCGGCAGGTTATTAGACTTAACGTTATTAGCAACTTTGCAAATCTAAAGTTCGACCATAATTTCGTTTTGCTTTTTTTTTTTTTGCGCAAGTCCAATTATTTGTTTTCACATGGATCAACACTGTAAAATGGGCTTTTTCTGTGTACTCTACGTAAAACTTGATCTTTAATATGCTTCTGTTTGTCACTTGTACAACGATGACGGTAGGGAGAGAAAAGGTTTTGTGTGTGAATCATACAGGGTTTGTTGCTGCTGTTACTGCTCGATTTTTACGCGACCCGATTGGATTGTTATTTTGAACTGTGGAATCGAACTAAAGTCTTCTTATCCCTTAACTTTAACGTAGAATCGAAGTCCCTGCATCTGTTTAAGAATGGAATGCTTCATTTGACTCCAACTCTTGCCGTACGCTTGCTTTTCTTCTCATTGCCGAATTCTTTTTTGTGAATGCATGTGCATGCTGGTAGTTGGTCTTAGTGTTTTACTTCTATTTTCAGGTGCATCGAAGCAAAATGTCTACAATGCGCTAGCTACCTATGAAAATCAAGCAGAAGCTCAACAGTAAGTCTTAATCTTTTCAAGAAAACAAATCGGGTTTATTTGGGAACCTTATGTTACTGCTTCGAAATTGTAAGTCGCTGTAGCCTGAGTGGTTATGGTCTCGTACTCGTGGCCGGAGTGTCGCGGGTTCGAGTCCTGGTGCCACTGAAGATCCGCCGTGTCGAGGGGGTCGATGGACGTTAAATCTGCCGAGGCTGTTTCTTCCCTTTGGTGTGGTAGTTAAGAGAAGGGAGTGCCTGGCTCAGGCGGCGGCGTCGTTACTAGACCGAGGCCAAAATTTACAAGGTCCGTCACCAGTAGCCCCATGTTACTTTATTGTGCTACATTAAAAAAAATTCTAAGAGAATATCAAAGCCGTTACTTAACAACTGGAATCTAATTTTAAAAAAATGTTGACTGTATGTTAGCTTGAGCAACTCGTTCCCTCTTAAGGCTACATAGTACTCATTTTCAAACAATTTTTTGGTGGCAGTAAAAGTAAAATAATTTGTTTTATATTCGGATTATATTATTAGGGTGGTTCAGAAAATACGATCTGTTTGACCAGCCATTTTACAGTTTTATAAAAATTAAGCGTTTTTATAGTTTTCCAAACTCAGTAAAGGCTTAATTTTTAAAGTTTTTTAGTCATTTAAAGTAATTTGTTACTTGGATTATTGTGAACAAAAGTTAGTATGGATTTGAAAATCTGTTCTCTTGTTGATTTTTAATGATTTTTCTAGCTAAATCTGGGAAAAAAACACGAAATTTTTAAAATATGAACTTAAACTTTTTTAAATAACTATAGATCTCAAACGTAAATCCATTCTAACTTTTATAGAACATATGTCTGTTAATATATACAAAAATTTCGAGACTGTCTTAGAACAGAAATAACCTCTTAGGGATTCAAAAACAATGTAAATCTTCCAAAATTACTTAGTGTGAGGAAAACCAAAACCTAAACTCAGAAAACTTCAATTATCTTAAACTAATTTGTTATCAGATTTGAAATTTGATGGCAAGCTTCCCAATGATATAGGCCTCAAGAAAATGCCGGGTAAAAAAAAAAACTCTATTTTTAAATTTGTGGGGTACTGAGTAGTCTTGAGTTTAAAGAAATCTTTACAACTTACTTGCTTTCGAAAATGAAGTCATTTTTCTTCTGGAGTGTATTTTTGTTCATTCTAAACACACATCTGCTTCATTTTCAAAAGGCTACGATAGTCCACATGCATACAACTATTTTGACCAAATTTAATTAACTCTTATCCACTTATCTAACTGACAGAACCTTCGTTAAAATTAAGATATTTTTCAAGACAGAACTATACAGGCCCAAAGTTCTATGCTCGGGCCGATCTTACTCAATATTTACACAAATGAAATCACTATTTTCTCTACAAAATTTTATGGATGTATGCCAATGACACTGCAATTCTTGCATTACAGAGAAACCCTAAATTAGTCACGCTTTCTTACGAGACACCTTGAGTAATGGTTCTCTGTTAAGAAGATTGCACTAAATGTTTTTAAAAAGGAAGCCATTTTACTTTTAAAATTTAAAAATGCTTTCAAAATCATGCTCCAAAACAGAATTCCCTGATCTCAGCACACAAAGTATCTTTGTGTAATAACTGATACTGCATGCATCTACCATATGCTGTCTAGTTAAGCTGAATGCAGCAAAAAGTCGTAGTTTTGGGGAGAAATTTGAGATGGAAAAATGAGACTGTATGCTAGCTGGCTGTCAAAAAAGGAAGACAATAATACTTTTTATTATTTAACAAGAGAGTTGAAACAAGGTATATGAATTTATAGTGACAGGCGAAAGTACATGCTGTTAAAATTGGTTTTAGTCTATTGGAAATTTAAAGTTGGAGGTATATTTATCAGTTCTAATATCTAACTTAAATGTTTGTTTTTTAATGACACACTTTGTTCTAAGGTTTAAGGTTCTTGCTTCCTGTTCTAAAGTTATGAACCTGCAAGTGTTGAGTGTCTGTCTTGTGTATTTTTGCTGCATGTACCAAATGTTGTGATGTTTCAATATAGTTCTGTAATAAAGTTGAATTACCAAAAGCAAAGATTTTAACGCTTTTAAAAGAATTATTTCAAGTGTTAGTGACTATTGTGTTTCGTGAAGTTCAGTGTTAAATCTGTTATCGTTTTGTGTAGAAATTTTGAACATTAAAATTTCTTTCACATATTTTTCCAAAAATTTTCATTCAAAGTAACAATTGGTCCATCTCAAAGGGGAAAGGGTGACGTTTCTTGTCATATCCAATTACCAATCAGTGACTTAGGACAAATATTTAGAGTGTAGTATCATTTAACTTGTCACCAAATGAAAAAAAAAATAATAATCAAAGCTGAAATGATTGTGAATTGGTCTGCAAATATATGCTAGGCAGATTCTAGTTACATTTACAAAGTTCTCGTAAAGAATTGCCTTGCTTTCCATGCTTTTACCAATGCCTCAACAATGGAAATACTTCTGAACTAATTATAATGGCTGTTGCTTTTATAGATTTTTTTGAATAAACAAATTTTATTGCATAATTTTTTTATAAAATGAGTTAAATGCTATGTTGCAGACAATACCTTATTTGAATTTTTGAGTTTTTTCCTACTGTTTTTAAATATTTTGAATATCATAATAAATTTGTTTATGTTAAAACTGCTTTCAGAAAACAATTTTTTAGATGCAAGTGTTAGAATATTTGGTTGCCACTTTTTGAAGAGGTTATGCTAAAAATCTATAGAACTACTTATTAAAACTTCAAAATATATAATTGAAGCACTATGTTTTATTCTCAATACAAATGATATTCATTTGAATGTAGCCTTGGGTCAGTAAAATGGCAAAATGCTGCTAAAATTCGTTTTTAAAAGATCTCGCTTCCTGGAATGAGCTGGATGCAGTACCATCTTTTTTTCCCTTTTATTGTATTTTATCAAAAAATTGTTTAGTAATTTTTTCGGTGCATTTTTCGATGTCTTTTCTAGTAAATGTAAATCATTGGGAAATATTTTTTCAGAATATTTCTTTAAACTGACTTTAGAATTTTTCTTTTCAATGGTTTGAATAAACATATTTTTAGTTAAGTGGAGAGGAGAACGTCTAAATTTACTTTTTTTCAACTAACCCTCGACAAAAAAATGTGTCATTTAATGCATAGCACAGTTCATGTGCCTTATGACGATAACCATGGAAGATGGGGCTAGAGAGCAATCTGCTCAGTTTGAGTGTAGGCATGATTGTGACCACTAGAATATCGGACAGAATGTTACTTGAAGGAAACTTTAACATTGCATTGGTTAAAATAATCACTGTTGCAAAATGGACATGGAGGGAGGAATTCTAACTAAAGTTTTAGCCAAAATTGGCTCTTGTGTCATAAAACCCAACATTCACTCACTCATCCAACAAAAGTATCCCCACTGTTCCAGGTCCTTGTTGTATTTGACTTGATGTAAATGAAGAATTGTGAAAACATTGTGACAAGTTACAAAAGAGTAAGAGCTGAATTTTTTTGGCATGGACTCATGAAGGGGTGGCAATTTTAATTCATGATAGTTTTGATTCATGTAAGCAAAAATTTATAGTCTCAGCAAAATACTTTGTATTTTCAAAGAAAAATTAAATGATGGAAGAATTAAATACAGTTGTCTGAAGTCCAAAATTTGCTTGTTTGTGGGATGTACATTAATGAAAGGGGTGTGTATTTAAAAACAAAGATTAAAATGTTTAATGTCCTTATTCAACTTGCCATGAAATTATAAAGTAATGACAAATTAAATAGACTAACAAATTTCAATAGATTTGAAATGCAATAAATAAGAAATTCTCACAAATAAGTACATATTGGTTAATTAAGAACAAAGGCATATTTTAAACACAGGAACTGGTTATTTGATGTTTGGCCAAGTTTTACTTTAGCAACCTTGCATTACTGGTTGGCAATGAATTGTGGTTGGGCTTTCATCTTGCTCCAGTGCAAAATGTTTAAATCTAGCCATTGAAATGCTGTTGCATATGGTTCTACTTTTGGATTTTAAAAAATGTGTCGTGAGATTATACTTACGTGTTTTGCATTTCATACCAAGATGAATAATCCTGCTGAAGTTTGAGGGATCGCACAGTGCATTCAATTTTGTTCTGCTGTTAGAAATGAGTTGCTTGATGACTTTTTTAATCCAAAAGTGTCAACTAAATATTTGTATTACTCTGCATTATTTGTTTGGATCATAAAAGATAGTGTTTTTAAGAATCTCTGTAAACATTGAGACGTAGACCAAAAATCAAAAGATCAACATGTTTCAACACCATTGAAGCTTCTTGGTCTTCGTTCAACGTGCTTCTATGATGTTGAAGCATGTTGATCAAAAATTTAATTTGTAAAAACAAATTTCAAGAATGGGATAAATTTTAGTAAAAATTAATTCTTTTCAATTGCTATTTGCTGCTAAAAAATTGCACAAAATATTGATATTCAATTTTTATGAAACTTGGCAATTTTTTCTAGAGCATGACCTAAAAGAATGTTCATAATAAAAATATTTTTCAAGTTATAGTATAATATTTGAATAACAGTGCTGTAAAATGTAATGTTCTTATACTTATTCTTTTATTAACTAAAGCAACAGTTGTAGTCCATTTTCTAAATTAGTATATGATAATTTTAATTCCAAATTAATTCGATTCAGTTTGATTTTCATTTCAAGTTTCTTTAAAATTCTGCATGAAATATAAATTTCCTAAAACTTAATGTAGTGGCTAATGTTATCATTAGCTAAAGTTAAGTGTACAAATTTGTGTATGTAAAATGAGAAGAAAGGGTCCTATGAATGTGTATTGTGATAATATGCCTTAAAAGGAAACATGAAATTAGGGGTATTTTGAGTCGAAGGGGGGATATCCAATCCATCTGTTACCAATTGAAGATGAGCTTGAAATAGAACTGGGTTATGAATTGTTGCTCATTACTTAACATTGTGCAACTCATTACTTGATAATTTTTGATTATTTGTTTGATTTAGACTCAATAACTTAAGTTTTTCCAATTTTCTTTTGAAAATTCTACTCCCCTTTTTGGCAGTAATAAATTTTGAAATTAGGAGAAATAATTTTAAAAAATCTCCCTATATATCATAGAACATCTTTTCTTCATTATTAAGCTGTGATTAATTATTTTTTGCCATATTTCCATGATCTGCCCTATTGTACATTGCTACAGTGAAGAAAAAGGGATGTCTGAAAACTTGTTTATGCATTTACAACTTGAACTATTCTGTTTAGGAAATTTACTAAACATAATGATTGGTTTCAATTTGTTGTCACAAATGTTGCCATTATATTTCCAGTTTACTATTTAAAAATTATTTTCTAAAATTATGAGAATTATTTGAATACAAATATTGCATTGTTTCACAACTCTTATTGACCAGTAATGTGTTTGTCAGATTCAGTGAAAAATAAAGCATACTTTTGCGTCTGTTGTTGTACTTGATTTGCTTTGTAATAAATTCTTGAATTCTGTTATGCAATTTGATTTGTTTTTTAAATGTTTCTGCATTTTTACCATGAAGTTTTGAATTACTAAAATGAGATTTTATAAATATATGAAACAAATTTCATTGTATTATATTTTGTAGAATCTTTTTACTTGGTACATTTCTTGAAAAACCATGCAAATATATTTTAAGCTTCTAGATATGTGTATTTACATTTATCTATTTAAAAAATATAAATGAATTGAAATAGAAATAATTCATTATTTGTCCCTTCTTGTTGGTAAGTATATTTTTTGTGTACAGAGAAATAATCTCCACTCCTGTAACATTCACAAATGCTTGAATCCAATGAAAAGTTCCATCCAGCAAAAAGATTTTAAAACTCTTTCTGAAATATTTTATTGTGTTGACTTGGATCAGAAAATCTGTCAATTATATTGCTGTTTTAGTTTTGTAAATTTATTATACAATTTTTGATTCCCATCAAAGCAAATGGTGATCTTTTGCTTGGGTCATTTCTAAACTAGAGTTTCAGAGTTCTCAAATTTCATTGGATTTTGTCCTCTTAATTTGCATAGCAATTCTAAAACATGTTAGTCATGGAGCTATTTCCTTGGATCATGTTATTTCAAAACCATATAAAGAGTTGATATCAAAATACAATGTATTCCACTTTCCATTTTATTGATTTCTGAAATAATAAAACTAGCTTTAAAATGTAAGTTCTTTATTTGTATATGAAGTTTCAAGTAAGGAAAAGATCTTGTAACTATTATTACAAATATAAGATAGTTTCAGAATCGGGAGGATAGTTTAATTTAAGCATTAAGAAATTTAATGTACAGTTAAGGTACCAAAATAGAAAAACTTCAAATTGTTGAAATTTGTATGTTCAAAAATTTTAATTTGAACTTAATACAGCTTAGAGATAAAAATGCAAATTGTCAACAAAAGATTTGACAAATTTTGTCAAAATCCGGGGGGGGGGGGTATTTTTAAATGTCTTAATACTATGTGCATAAAACTTACTAGAATGGAGGAAGGGGAGTTAAGGAATTTTCATTGGCTTGTGCTGTGGAGGTTTTGGAGTGGTGTACCAGTTCAGGTGTCCAGGGACGTCTTAAGGCATTGGCCCAGGGCTTCCCTCGTGGGGGCCTCATTTCTTTCTTAACCCTGTCATGATCCGGATAATTTTAATCTGATCAAATATTATTCCTGTACATATTCTCCTAAAAACAAAGAATTTCAAACTGCATGTGTCATGGGTAGTGACCGTTGTCTAGGCCCAGGCCTAACTATAAACAATCATTCAACTGATTTAGTTGAACTGCAGTCATTGGTTGAACCGGTTTGTGCCTAGGTTTTTGTGAGACGGAGCACTTTTGTTTCAAATTGCCGTTTGAACGATTATTTGGCAATGCATGCTATATACTATCTACTTTTAAAAATATCAGGTAGGGTCTACCTTTGCATAGGGGCCCAGGACTTCAAAGAGTAGTAAGACGTCCCTGCAGGTGTCACTTGACTGTTTAAAATTACAGAATCTCACTTGAGCGTCATAATAATTAATCAATGAAGTATCTGATAATTTTAAATTATTTGAAACTGAATTCAATAGGAAAGACTTGAATGTATAATAGTGTAAAATTGATTTTTTAAATGAGATTTTTCTTGCATGAGCAGTAAATGAGTTGCTATTTATTGTGTTTTGAGAAATACTAAATGAACTATGTATTTGTAGGGTTCAGCTACAACTCAACAACTACGAGATCCAACCGGGGTCATTTCTAAAGGTGGACCACATCATGGAACTGGGCAGAGGCAGAGGAGTTGGTAGAGGAGGGCGTGTTGGACCTCCACGTCCTTACAACAGTCCAGGACTTTACAGAACAAATGACTTCCCACTCAGGTGAATACATTTTTTGTTTATCTTTGCTTTCAGGGGAGGTCTTATCAAAATGTATCCTCCAAAGACTTGAGGCTTATGCTTGGTAAATGGGATAACTTGCTTCTAGGATACCCTATTGATCTTTTCCTATATTCGATCCTCAATACCTTACCAATTCGATCTTTCCTATATTTCATATCAATTATTGCTTGTATTTTTCTTCATTCCCGCACTTGGTTAATTTACAAATTTTTCATTGGGGGCTTTGACAATGTTGGTTCTTTGATTTTATTTGAATACTCTCTAGTCAGATATTCTTAACTTCTGAAAAATCTGCTGTAGGAGTCCAATATTACCAGAATTCTTTCAGAAATTTAATATTGGATCGGATTTTGGTTATGCATTGAAATAGTATATATGTTTGATGGTGGTCTTGGGTTGTGCTTTATTAACCTGAATGTTATTTAGAATTGTCTTTTTATTTTAACATGTGATGTATTGATTCACTTTGGAAATTTTATTTGTGATTTTAAGAGTATTTTATATAAATGACATTAAAGCTTAGTCCTATAACTTTATGAATAGTAAAAAAAAAAGTGAACATATTTTGGAAGATTTCTAATTTTATTCAGTTCAGAGTTTTGTGTATTTCATGTGTTATATTACAAATGAGACTTTAAAAGTTGCTTTTCAGGATACTTGTGTTGAGTGATATGGTGGGAGCCATCATTGGAAGAGCAGGAGGCACAATTAGACAGATCACTCAACAGTCTAGAGCCAGGTGAGTTTTATGGATTTATTTTTAAGCTCAGATGGGGAAGGAAAAAATCAACTTGTGCAATATAATTTGTACCAGATTAAGTATTGAATTATTATGTTAATATCTAAAATCTTTTGAATTTGTTCATTAATTTGGAATGTTATTTAAATAACTAAAGATTGAATTTTCATACAATAGTTTAATTACTTTCTAAAAATGTGTAAATCTAGAAATTTTGCTAGCTTTATTTTAGGGCAAAGCTAAAAAGTAGTATTTGACTATTTGGGGGTAACCTTATTCTCTTTAAATGACCTACTCTCAAGTAGTTTTCATGGGAATTTTATGTAACAAGTCACTAAACTAGTGTTTTTTTCTCTAAAAAGACTTTTCTGCTTGACATTTAAAGCAAATATTCTTCACATTGCTTTTTTAATGAAAAAAACCCTTTTGCAATGAAGGATGAAAACATGTATGTACCGCCGGAGTTGGAGGTTTCTGTCATAATTGCCACTCACAGGCCGGAGGATTTTGGGAAGTTAAGCCTAAATAATTGAAAATACCAAAATTTAAACACATTATTTAATATAGTTCTGTAAAGTACTCAGTCAACGTAATCGTTCTGTTTTGTTACTAAAATACTCAATTTAAGTTTCTTTTTAAGTATAATTTTTTAACATTTTATTATCAGTATTTCTAATTTAATGACTCTTTGCCTAACACATTTGAAAACTAAAAATGTTTCTTAAAATTCTTTTTAGTATGAAGAATTTGAAAACTGGAATCTCTACTCTGTGTAATATATTACAATTCTTGCGTTCTTAATAAATCATTTGTCGTTTTCGAGGTTTTTGCAGAAATGTGAACAAGCTAAATTTTCTATTGTTGATCATACAGGGGCATTTTCTGTTGATGTAATCAGCATACAGATGTCTGAAATATCATCAAATTTGCAATGAGCAGAACAATCAGAATATATTATTTGTCATTTTCAGTACTCTCAGATTTTAATTTAGAATCAATTTTGTATCATTCTGCTGTTCCAAATTCAGTTACACTTCGACCTTGTAAAAGTAGAGGGTGGATTTCTCTATCAAATCTAATTATCCATTAAAGACTACACTGAAAATCCAAACTAAATATTCTAGCGAAAATAAAACTCAACTTTATTATAAAGAACCACATGTTCATTTCAAGAGCAGTCATAAAGCATTCAATTCGGAAACATTCTATTCCCCTAATGTTTATAAATCAAAATCCATGTGCATGTGAGTAATATTTCTCTCATTTCAAGTAGAAGCTCAGATCTACAAGTATCTCAAATCTTTTGAACATGTAATGTGATTCATTGCCAAAAAACAGCTTTCAAACATCAACCAGTGTGACACTGATGTGATGGTTGGCCGAGAAGGGATAAATACCCTGGCACATGTGTCAATCAGGAATTGTCAGTGTTTCATGCTGGCACGGATGTGACATTCATCCCAAAGGGGTTAATGCTTTTTTTTTGCTTTGGAAATATGAAAAATTTTAAAAGTTGTATCTTAGAAACTAGTTTTTATGTACATTACAGAGGGAATAATTGATTCAAAGTAATAGAAATATGGAGTCCAGGGCCTTTCTTTGAATTAATTTTCAAATATATATTTACTTTAAAAGGGAAACAAGGAGTTATATTTAAATATCGCAACTTGATTTCTTTTGACTGTAAAGTGCTTTCATTTAGCACGATTTAATTCTAGATTTATTTCATTCGCTTTGATAAATTAATTTTTTACTAAGAAAAATAGTTAAATGATGAATTTAATAACTTATGTTCAAAAAATGATTTATTTTTTCAAAAGTTTAATTATCTTAAAAATTAAGTCATCTTGGTTTGATTTGTTTATAATTGATTTTCCTGAATGACATCAAGATAATTTATTGATTTATTTAAAATTTATTTTAAATATGTATCTTGTTGCAGAGTGGATGTCCACCGTAAAGAAAATGCTGGCTCTCCTGAAAAGGTTTCTCATTTGATTTATTTTGTCTATTTTTTGTTTTCTACTTTAAATGTATCATGTAATTTTTGATATGAGTGAATAGTTTGATTCCATCAAAACTATTAAATTGTAAAGGAAGTTATCAGGAATATGGAATTGTATTTTAAAACATATGAGCAATTCTGTTAATACAATTTTACTGTTATAGATTGAATTGTGATTCATTTTTCCCAATTTGCAGCAGAATAAATGATCCTCTCACTAAAAATGTTTGAAATTTGTTAAACTTAAGTTTAGTCGGAAAATTCTCAAGTTTTGGTATGAAAGTTCTCAAGTTTTGGTATGAAAGTTCTCAACTTCTTCACAACAAAATTCTCAGCAACATTATTAACTTGCCACGTGATTTGCTGTAATTAAGTTTTAATTGTGCTAGTTTCTTTTTCATATTTTCAATGAAGACATTTTATAGCCAAATATCTTGTTGGAACTTCATTTTGGTAGTTCTTAAATCATTTAATTTCCAATCAGCTTAAACTTATTTTGTTTTTCCACCTTTCCAAAAAATTAATTTTACTTCCAAAATTTTAAAATTATAATATGAAAGAAATTTAAAATATAATTTTATTTGTAGATTTTGGTGTTATTGAATTGATTAGAGGTTTTACTTCCAAAAATATTACATGGGTGTTTTTGTTTCATTACTTTTACGGATGTTCATAGTTAAAGTCTTCTAACCCCACAAAAAAGTTTTCTTTTTATTGTAGAAGTTTGCAAATGTACTGCTTTGTTCTATTTTTAGGATTTAATATATACATATATATGTATGTGTATATATATATTATGTGGTCAATTGTCTTTCAAATGTAGGAAAAATCTGTGTAATGAACAGGCAGATTCTTTCGGAATAAATTGCAATTTATTCTTGAGCTGCCCAGTAGTTGCAGCAGACTCAAGTAACACGAATCAATTGACACTAAAAAAAACCCACAATAATGTGAATTCAGAGTTCACACAAATACAAATTTGTTACAAAATCATGTTAAGGTATCTGACTAGGTGCATACTATGTGGACTGTATAGTTAATGAACTGCTCAGCTCACTCACTCAAGCTCTGATTGTTGTTGCTTCTCTGTGTTGTCCTTCTAGGAGGTAGGATTCAAAAGTTCCTGGACTAACATGACAAATTTTTGCGGTAGTGACTATGATAGCATTTCTGTGTTACAACATTCTTCCCCTTTTCTAAAAATTTGTCCAAAATTGCTTGTTGAGTGGCTTGCCATGGCATAGTATTTTGTAAGCGAATACATTTAGTAGCTGGTGATTGAAAGAAATTTTGTTTGTTGTATAAAAAATGAATATCAAATTTTGTGTTTGCTTGGGGAAGAGTGTTGCATTGACTTGCGAAATGTTGAAGCATGTGTAAAGCAGTGATACATTATCGCGAGCTTATGATTTTTAGTAACATTGACATTTTGGGAGAAGGCAGGGAAAATATCAAGATGACAAGCGCGCTGTGAACATCTGCAGACTTTCCACACTGCTGAAAACATTAAAAAGGTTTCTGCGGTGGTACATAAGAACAAGCTTCAAACAATTTAGCAAATAGCAGAATCTGTTGGGATATCTCCGGTTAAATGTCAGCGGATACTGACTGCATAGGGTGTGTCAACACATCCTTCTTATGTTAAGACCAAAAGTCAACTTGAATGGAAATGGCGAGAGATTTAATCTTACCTCTTGACAAAGATCCTTGCTTACTTGACAGAATTGTTACTGGAAATAAGAAATGGTGTTTTTTAAAAGACCCTCAATCCAAGGGAGCATTGCAACATGGAAATCACAATCTCCACTCAAGCAGAAATTTCACCAAGATCACTTACCTGGAGGTGCATCTGGAATTTATCCTTGAAGTATAAATCATGAACAAAGAACTCTATGTAAACATCCTTTTTGTTTGTATGAGTCTATCCTAAAGAAAAGACTAAAATTGTGGACTGAACAGTCATGGGGTGCTTTTGCATGGCAATTCTCCTGCACACAATCCCTCCTCATCACTGACTTTCTTGTGTATACATGAACTGTTCTGCCATATCCTCCTTACTCCCCTGATCTTGCTTTCTAAACCTTCAGCCTATTTCCTGAACTTGCAGGGTCGTTGCTTTTGATCTGTAGAAGTTAAAAGTATGTTGCAGGCTGAATTAAAGGACATAACTAAAAATGGATCCTGGAAATGTTTTGAATGAAAGTGAAGGCAAAGGTGTGTTGCTCAGGGGCCTTATTTCAGAGGATGTGTTTCAGCAATTATAGACTCAGTCTGGGAACTTTTGATTCCTACTTCGTATTGGGCTGATCACAGCTTCTAGAATTTTTTTTAAAAATAATCATCCTAGATTTTTCTAGAAACATCTATTTCTGTCACCAAGTTGGTTGCTCTTACTATCATTGAAAGATTAATCTTTTCAGCCACAATGAGAGAAGTAGTAATTGTCTAAAATTTCTTTAACAATGTGTCTAATATGAACTTTATGTAGATTATTTAAATGTTTGATTATTAACTTTTGTTTTGAATTATCAATTGTGCTGGGAAAACTTTTTCTCTCAGTGAAGAATTTTAATTAAAAACCTTTTTATTTATCTACTGTCATAATATTAAATATTTTTTTTCTTATTAGATTATTTTCAAAAATTCTTAATACCAGAAAGGGTGAATATGAATACATTTGAATGCTGTTCATGATTAAAATCATGGAAAAGGAGGATTATAAGTATTTTGCCTTCAACTGAAATATTTAAAAAAATGCCTCATAAAACATTTTGCAATATGAATAAAATTACTAATTTGTTAAATAGAAATCTGATTAAATTATAAGAACAAGAATTTTAGAAATTACAGTATTTAAGGTATATAAATGGTGTTCATTATATAGAAATCTTTATTTCCTTTCTAGGTCATTACAATATATGGATCCCCAGAAAATTGTTCTGCTGCATGCCAAAAGATAATGGAGATAATGCAACAAGAAGCAAATTCTACTAATAGAGGGTAGGTTTTTTAAACTTATTTAAGAATTTTATATTCAAAGTATGTATTTAAACTAATTTTGTGCTTTATTCTATCCAAGATTCAATCTTTAGAGCAAAGTGCATGAAATCTATAAAAGTCAGCGCTGTTTTGAAGTTTTTAATATAGTTATCTTTAGTTGCATGACTTCTAGATTATTTTCAATTGCTGCTAACATCAATTTTCCATTACCTTACCCTTGTATTTTAATTTTTGTACTTGACAAAAAAAAAAAAAAAAACAGCTAGAAACCTCTTTTCTGAATCTTTTGCAATAAACTACATTGATCAATATGAATTTCATTTCAATAGATTTGAATTTTTAAGAAGTTGCAGATCAAGCTGTTTTACAAATGCTTATCACAAGCAAAATACCAATCATTATGCAGATTCTGCTTTGCTCTTAGTCCATATTATCAAAGGACTCGTATTGCTGCCCCACCTAGTGTGGTTATGACATGCAGCTTGTAATAGAGTGAGCTTGGGTTTGAATCCCACATAAGGCATGGATGTATCTTCAGGAAAAGAAGTCAGACTTTCGCCTGAAATGGATTTCCATCTCAAATGAAAAGCAGTGCACCCTTTCTGTTCTATGCCGAGACCATCATTTGTATAATAAGTCTATATTCTTTCGTGTTTGTACTGTATGTTTCTGTTCATATATCTCTCATCTTTCATATGCATCCCAGGTTGAAACGTACAACAACAAAAACTCGTTAAACTATAAATTTAGTGAGTGTTCATTTTGAGATTTTGTTCATTTCTAAAATAAAATCCAATATAATTTAGCATAACAAAAGCCCCTTTATGTGCTTGAAATTTAGCCAAAGGAAGGAAGAGAGTGCTTAAATTTATATTAAATGTATATCTTTAAAAAAGATTTATTTTCAAGGTTCTTTTAAAAAAGAAACTATACTATGGAGTGTAAGTTCTGTAAAACTTGGATACTTCCCATCTATTGGTGTCAGTGTTTTATTCCAAATACTGTCCAGTGAGTAAATTTTACGTACAAAAAGTATATTAATTTTTAAGTTGGTCATAGTGTTAGGTGTGCTTTATTATAAGGTGTCTACAGTTAAATATTTGAAAACTGTTAACAAATTAATTGCATCAATTCCAAAAAATTATGAAAAGGTTTTGAAAAAAATTTTGGAGAAGTAAGTTATTCAGTATTTTTTTTTAAATGTGAATTACTGAAGTTTTTAAATAAAATTGTTCATTACTATATCATTAGTGACAGCAGCATCTTTTAAATAACCCTATTCAAATTCTAAAATTGGAAAAGTTTAATGTTTTCTATTGATTTGAATATTTTTGCAGCTTAAAACTTTTTAGGTATTTAATGTGATTTTTAAAAATTGTACTTTAAGGGAACTCCCTTTGAAGATATTGGCCCACAACAGCTTAATTGGTCGTATCATTGGTAAAAATGGCTCTACCATAAAACGCATAATGGAACAAAGTGACACAAAAGTAACAGTTTCCAGGTAAGTTTCTATTGTTCCTTTATCTTTGTTTAAAATTTTATCAACTATGAGCCTTTATAAAATGAAACCCTTTGATGGAATTTTAAAAAATTTCAATTGTAAAAAGATCAAATATTTCATGTTTGCATTTTATATGCATTGTATTGAAAGATAATTAATAAAATAACCAATTTCTATGTTCTTTCAGCTAGAAAAACATTACATTTTAACTTTCAAAATTCAATTTTTTACAAATTGTTTTAAATGTTTAAGTTATGCTTATTTTTTACATTGTTAAATAGTTTCTAATACAGTAAACTCTTGATCTGGGGCCACTTACCTAGGTTTCTTTTCTTCTGTTCCTAACCGCAGAATAAATTGTATCAGTTAAGTTAACAGTTACAATTGAAAAGAGGAAAGGGAAAAAACAGTCAGAAGGTTACTCTTGTTTACTTCAATGCACCAGCAATTATACCCAAGAATTTTATATTTATTTATTCATGTAAAAATGATCTCTTTTATGTAACATAATTCTTATTAATTTCACAATTTTCAAAATTATCTTTTTTGTTACAAGATTTTTCATTTGTTTAAAATGGATAACAAAATAGCAATGTTGTGCATTCTTTTCTAGCAATATCCATGATTTTAGCAGTTGGAACCTGGAGCGTGTCATCACAGTTAAAGGGAAACTAGAAAATTTGGGGAAAGCAGAGAAGATGATTAGTTTAAAATTACGGCAGAGTTATGAAAATGACCTGGCTGCAGTGGCATCTCAGACCTATCTTTACCCAGGGATGCACTCCATGGCCATTCAGCCTCCTCTCCCTAGTCCTACTCCTTCCCCACCTTATGGAATGTATGGAGGGATTCCTCCACCTCCTCCCATGGAATTATTTAAGGAAACTGTTTACATATACATTCCCAATTCTGCTGTGGGAGCCATAATTGGCACTGGAGGGAGCAACATTAGAGAAATGATCAGCTGTTCTGGTGCCAGTATTAAAGTAGGTCAATTTTTTTTGTCATTAAAGATTCATTACTTATATGCAGTCGCCCATCTGGTATAGTGGTTAGCGACGCTGACTGCTGTGCCATAGGGCCTGGGTTCGAATCCCGGAGAAGACATGAATGTTTGTAAATGTATAGTGCCTTCGCGGCATGGGGTACTCTAAATAGCCGTCGAGCCGCAAGTCCTTGTGTGGAAGGGAAAGAGAGGTGGGAAACCCCTGACCACTCCCAGGGTGTTCTCCCTCAAAATTGGGGTGGAACCGAGCCAAAAACGTACTCTCACCTGCATGTTGCTCAAAGCTACGGCTAACGACAGGCGTACAATATAGCCCGATGCCATGATGAATTTCGTGGGCCTCGATCTGACTACGTCAGACAAGGTGGCATTAGCAACAACAACTTATATGCATGTATCATTAATTTGATACATACACACATATTTATTTTCTGTATTTGAGCTTTTCTTGTTCTGATTTTGAATTTAAGTTATATTCTGTAATTTTAATGAAGATTCGGAATACTTGAAATATATTGAGGTATTTAATATTTTGCTTGTTCATGTGTTTAAGTAGTGATATTAGACATTTTATCAAATTAAAGAATTATTCCATCAATTGTAGTTTGAATTTTAGTGTCAACCTCTTTGTTGTGTCATGTTATTAAGTCTAGAGCACTGCCTGATATTTCAATCTTTGCTTCAGTTTCAGACTGACCAGTGTACAGTTTGCAAAATTGCTGGCACAATCTCACACAGAAGTTGCTTAAAACCTGAGGAAGTTCCCTGGAATGTGTCATTATGGTCTCTTCTCCATAATCTGCACATTAACTGCAGCAGTCAAATAGTTGGATTATTTAGAACTGATAATTCAGCTTACTTGGTTCATTGTCAGAAGATTTGTAAAAGGGAGTGCCAGCTCAGATGTTTTCCTCCTCACTTGACTCTGGCTCAAAATTATGTGGTCAACTACCAGTAGCTCCCATGTTGCTTTAGAATGAATGCAACATAAATAAAAATTGGGCAACATATCATCATGTATGTGCAACATAAATTGGCTTCAAGGGTATCAGTATGAAACCTTGTAGCATTAGTGGCTTTAGAGCTTTACAATTTCTTTGTTAAGCAAACTGAGAAAACAGAATTCTCTTTTGTAGCTAGGTTAAGACAGCTGTTTTCTTTATACTAACTTGTGATGGCTAAGCAATAAATTGTTGAATCATTGAATGGTTAGTGCCGCCTTCTGACAAATGTTTATAGAAACTTGGATGACTATATATATTTATGTATGTGGTGTATTGCTTAAAGTTATAACAATTTTACTCTTATTTTATAATTGCAAAATATTTTATTTTATTCACCAGTAATATAATTTGGTTTTTAGGTTATTCAGCCAGGAACAAAAGATACTAATGATAAACTGGCTGAGAGGAAAGTGTGTGTTATTGGAACACCTGAAGCACAGTGGAAGGTCTGTATCCATCTTAAGAATATATTTTATGCATAATTATCAATCTCATCTAAATTTTTTCATATACATGGGTTATAAATATTATATAATGAAAAAAAAAACTCATTAGCTTCATTTATGATAAAATGTGATGCATGTATATTTATTTTAAATTTTTTGAAACCTTTATGTTGGGCAGTTAAAAAGTAGATATAAAATTCAACAATGTTAATGTTTAAGTAATTTAATAAAAAAAATCTAAAGAGTAAAACTAAAAGTTGAAGCTTTAAGGTGTTTTAAGAGAATCTACTTTATTCTTCAGTTTTTGATGCAGTGAAGAAATTAATAGTTTCATATTTAATCAAACAAATTTGCTAAATTTGATTTGCATCAAATCTTTTCTAGGCACAGTTCATGATCTTTAAGAAAGTTGGGTTTGAAGGTTACAGAGGTCCACAAGATGCTACTTTGAAAGTTGAAATATATGTTCCCACAAACCAGGTGGGACGCATAATTGGAAAAGGTGGTGCCACGGTGAGTTTGAATACAAGTAGTTTTGAATTGTAAATTATTTGAAATTCATAGCTTTTAAAACTGGAATCGCACATTTTTGAAATTGATATTTTAATATATTTCTCTTTTGCAAGAAGTATCTATAAAATTATGTTAATAAAGTTTTTTTAAGGTTTTCTTTGGGGAGAGAGAATAATTATTCTTATGCTATCTACATATAAATTTTTGAATATTTAATTTTTGGAAAATGTATCTTTGTTTATTTGAATACCATGCATTTCGATGAACTTCTAAAATTGTCCATGTATTATTTATGATAGTACAATATGTCCCTTTATATTTTAAAAAATGAAAAATGTGGGTATATAGATTTCCAACAAAAAAGTTTGAGAAACAAAATTGTGTAGATGTGGTTTGTTTGAGCAAAAATGAAAATATGGCTCTTATATCTGCTGAATTTGTTGCAATTTAAGAATTCATATGTTTATGTGGACATTGCACTGATTTTGAATCAGCTAAATGATTTGTTACCATGTAGTGTCTTTTTAAAAGATTGTTTGGTGTCCTATTCATTTAATTATACTATAAATTCTTACTAGACCTAGTCTCTCCAGAAATATTATGAACATTATAAGACACATAAAGACAGTGTAAGATGGAATGGGTTAAAGCAATTATTACTTTCAGAGTATATGAAACTCATTCAATCTTTTTCTTTTAGGTGCGTGAAATGCAAAGAATGACACATGCTCTTATCAAATTTCCTGAAAATGGACAAAATTCAGAAACTGAAGAAACTGCCGTCCATATAGTTGGTGACTTTTTCTGTGCAATGGTGTGTAAGCATTTGTGCTATGAATGAATTATCTATTTATTCCAATATAAATGTAATATACTCTAATATTATTGGTGAAATAATTACAATATGAATTTCTAAAATAAGAATGTATGACCGTGGTAACCTAAATGCTATGGTCATGAACTTGAGGGCAGAGTGTCACAGGTTCAAGTCCTGCTGCCATTGAAAACTCAGTTGTGCAGAAGGGCCAATGTTAAGTCTGTTGAGGCTCTAATGTCCACCCATTGGTGTGGTAGTTTAGAGAGGAGTTGCCAACTCTAATGTCATTCTTGTTATTTGGCTGAGGATCAAACTTGCGAAGTCCGCTGCCAATAAGCCTTCATGTTACTTTTGTGCAACATTAATATAACCTTTTGCTAAAGTAAGAATGCTGAACATCAGAAAGGCACTGTATTTTTAAAGTCAACAAAGTCACTGGTGAGTTTATCATTTTTTGACAGTCTCCTGTTTTCAATGTACTTTTGACCCGAGAGATGAACTTCTTATACCTTCATCAAAGTCTGCAGCTAACTCTTAGGACCATTATTTGATGACAATCTGAACCTCATTTTAGGTCAAATCTTTTTCCACTTATAAATGACCTCAGATTTATGAGAAGTGATTGATATTCCAACTGAAGAGTTGATTTTCCAAAAGACGAAAGGATTGTCTTTCTCTTTAGAAACTCAAATGTTAAAGGAAGGTAGAAACAGGGGTTGGGCGTCGATCTTCCATATGGATAATCTATGTTGGTATTCTGAGTGACTAGTTCTTGATACTAGAGGGAGCTTTCAGATTGGCTCAAGATCAACTGGCAAGGGGGTAGGATTTATTTGGAGAGGCAAAGCCTCTTGTGTTGGAGAAAAAAGTACTTGGGAATACAGAATCCTTTCTTATTGGTTAGGCTCTGCATTGTCTGCTCAATAGGAGAGTGGAATGGAATACTAAAAACTGAATTGTGATCTTGTGGGGCTTCCAGTAAAGGAGTGTAGTCTTAAGTTAAAAATTAAATAATTGAAAAAAAATGCTTTCAATGAAAGCAAAAAATAGAATTTTGAAACTATTTGCCAAGTGAGCAATTGAGGATAAAGATGTTATGGTGGGTTATAAGAGTCAGGGAACTCTTGCGAGTACAGTGGATTCATTAGGCTTTGTCGAGTGATTTCTGTATTAGTTTATCCTTTTTTTTAATTCATCTAAGACAAAATATAGTTTAAAACATAAAAGGAATATTCTAAAAAAGAATTCAACTGTATATTAACCCATTCCGAAGGGAAAAAATTTACATTTTGTAAGGGTGTGTCGTACTGATATGCATTTCTCGCAGTGGTTGATATATTGCTTGTCGTATGAAAACTTGAACACATCTTGATAATGAGAAATCAAGTAACAGTTGCTCAAAATGAATAGTTTTTCAAAGATGACATCCAGTAAAATGTAATTAGAGTTCTGTTAACATTTTTTTTCTTGAACATATGTACCTTTCACCGCAGTTGATAATGCCATTCCTCTTCTCGTAAAATGTTTCCAAAGTCAAATTGCTCAGCAATTTGGATTTCCAAGAATTAAAACATCTGGGGTTACTGATTTAGCATCTAGTCAAAATACATAACTAAATTCAGGAAACAAGCTCCTTTTGCACTGGGCTGCAATGATACAAACTAAAAATTGTTCCATTGTGGTCACTTTGATCTGTTAAAATGTTTAATTCAAAGTGTCTTTTTACAATTCCATGTTTAATTGGGAAAACATATTAGCCTACTTATGAATAAATTATATATATAAAATGTGTATACTTTTAGATCACATTTTAATCCTACACCAGGCTTAGTCATGACCACCATTAGTCTATGATGGACAGCCTAATACAATTCAGAAACACAATCTACAATTGTTTTTAACAGAAAGTTGCTACTATGTTACAGAGTCTAGAACAATAGAACAAATCTTCTCTGCTTATGTCTGTAACATTGCAGACAGGATAAAGAATCTGCTGAATGGAATTCATACAAGTGTTTTGTGAGGTAGTCATGTTCAATTGTAATTCTAAAATTAGAATCACTCTACGGCTTTAGGCAGGTCACCAGGAATAGAACTCTTCATTGAGGAACTCCCAATTCTTTCTCCTCTTGAAACCCTAAATCTTTAAGAAATGCTTTTAATTTAGAGCATTGATTCTTTTATCATTTTGATAACAGACAAAAGGATCAGGTTTGGGAAAGTCAGAACCAGCCTTGGCCATTATTATCAGGAAAATTCATTATCCATGATTCCACAATGACTTAGAATCTACTGTAGTTCCATATTGCAATGATTATCCATCAAAGATTTAATAAAAAGTTAACAACTATTGAGTATAGTGGAAAGTTCTGTCGTTTTTGAACACATGCACTTTTATGTGTTGTTGATTCTTAGCAAGAATTTTGATGCAACTGAAACCAGTTCAAACAAGTAGATTAGTATACTTACTGATGGTTTATACACATTTTTTTGCATTTTAGCTAGTTTTTTTTGAACTTGTAAAACTGTCAACATAAGTGAAGAAAAAGTACATTTTAGACATTGTGTCCATTAGAGTTCCAAAAAGGGAACAACACGATGGAGGCAAAAAGAAACTTATGATGTGTTTGGAGAGGAAGCAGAAAGAGCTCAAAGATGGCTTGTGAAATTTTGCTTAGGTGGTTTTTCTTTGGGAGATGAACCTTGATCAGGAAGGCCATCAAATGTCAATAACAAAGTGTGACACAAAATGATCTGGTCAAATCTCACATTAACTTCCACAGAAATGAGATTCAAGCTTGGAATTTATCAGACTACTGTTTTGAATTAAAAGGGCTTGGTTACATGTCCAAACTTTTGGTTTGGATGCCACACGAATCAAGTGAAAAAAGTTTATTGGACTGAAATTTTCTGTGTGTTCTTCAAATCTTGCTCGTCATAAAAAAGAACCATTTTTGAACCACTTGGTGACTGGAGATAAAAAGTGGTTAGGGAATGAACATGTGGTTAGAAAAAAGGTGTTTGCTTATAAAGGGGAGACGCTACCACCCACATCCAAAGCTGGCATGCATCAGAAGGTTAGGTTGTGTTGGTGATACAGCAAGTGTATAGTGCTCTGTGAGTTGCTGAAAGAAAACGAAATGGTCGTTCCTGTTTGCAACTTGATGTTTTGGATAAAGAATTCAATATAAATGTCCATCTTTGGCCAAGAGGAAAGGGTGCGATTATTTGTCGCGACAAGGAACGCTGCATAAAAAATTGCAGAGTTAAGTTAGGAAACCTTACCTCAGCCAGCGTATACTCCTTATATTGCACAGTCTGATTATCATCTGTTCAAGTCGCTGCAAAACTTTCTTGATGGAAATGAATACATAAATTATGTAGGTGCCCAAATGCCAAATGAATACTTTGTCTCCAAAACCGTACTTCTATTCCAGGGGGTTAGGTATGCTGCCAGAAACAATTGTAACTAACAAAGGACATTAGATTTTAAATATATTTGAAAAAAGTGAACAAATATTTTCTTCTTTAGGAAAAACAGAATTTTCCCTTGCACCCAATAAATGTAGATCCATTGATTAGTTAAAAGTAGAACTGAAGAAATTGTTTTAATAGTGGCTTCATAATTTTCTGGTTATTTCTTTTAAGGATTTCAGTCAAGGCCAGTTGGACAGCATCCACTTCAGCATCAAAGTTGGTGCAATTCGCATCACTTGCCCTGTTAAAGCTAAAGTGCTTAGAGTAAACCCTCACAAAAGCATTTTGATCAGCACCGGTAGTAGAACCATCAGTGTACATGTACAATCAATGCATCATAGGAAATCTTTCTCAGTGATCAAAGGGGTATTCTTTAATTCTTCCTCAGCGTATAATTTCTTATTGTGTGGCAGAACCAAGTTAAATAATAACTTGCCTTGTTAGAATGTCGTAGAAACCATCTTTATTCAAGGGGCTATTTGTTAGATGGGATATCAAAAACAACAAAGTTAATTTATCACTTGTAAGAAGATCTCTCTCAAAGAACTTGAGAGCACTTATTTTCATTCGATGAGTCAGAGACTCTATTTTGGTTTGCAATTGCATAGCCTGGATAAGAGTAGAAAATGTGCTATGCATGATAGTTTTAAGGGGATTATTTTGAGTAGTTTACCTTTATACAATTAAGTTTCATTTATGGCAGATAACGCTCCAGTATTGCAAAATGGAGTTTTTACCGATTTAAAGTTTTTACCTACTCTTTTAAAAATAATCTTAATAAGTATGATCAAATTTGGCTTCAAAAAAGGATGCTACTTCTCTATTTTGAAAAATTGAGATGTATTCTTCAATCTACAGAAAATGCCAAAAGAAAGCAACTACAAAGCTATCAAAGTTTGCATGGTAAAAACCAAAAAATTTTTAAAGCATTTACTTACAGTAATACCTTGACAATATCAAACGAAACTCTAGAAAGTTATTGATTTTCAGAACTTAATATAAAGTTATGCTTTGACCATGAATTTAGCTCTGATTTTCTTATAAAAGTTTTGTCTTTATGTTCAACTTCTGAGTGTGTTTAATTTTATTACATATAGCAATTTATAGTAATTTCACTTTGTTATATTTTTCTTTTCAAAATATCTCCATCATAAAATATGTATTTTCTATCCCCATGACTAGTATTTTTCATAAATATTAGAACCATTCTGTGAAATATTTTTTATCTTAGTGCATCTTTTGAAATTTATCTTTTATGTGTGTAATAATTTTTAGAAGTACAATGTGAAAGCTGAGAAATTTCATTCCATAAAAGCAACTTCATTTTAAAATAACAACTCTTGTATGTTATTGTCTTAAAATTTACCTTCAGTGTGTTTTTTATTCGAGTATTTATAAATTAATAGAGAATTCTTTAAATAATTTTAATATCAGTATCTATAATGATTTTTTTTTGTTTTTGAAATATTTGTTTAGCATATTGTATAATTTTAAGGTTTTACTTGTGAAATGTTGCTCAAGCGTTGTGTTACACTGTCATTTTTTTAATGTTGTCAACTATGCTGTTATATATCCCAAAACATTTGATTTGGAAAAAACTTAAAATCCCACTAATAAAATTTTAACATTTGCTTTCCTGTTCTGGTCCTTGTGTGGATATTACTCTTCATATTCATAAAATTTACTTATTTTATTACATCCTTAACCTCTTCAGGACTGGGTGCCTTTCTATGGAACGCTCCCTAGGGACAGGGCGAATTCAGGAGGACTTGCACTACAGGATTGGGCGTTTGCGTTGCTAAGCCTAAGCCTAACTTAAGAGAGGAAAAAGTATAAATAAAATTTCAGTCCTAATGTCGTGATTTTTAGTATCCCTTTAGATTACTACATAAGTTGTTATTACACTCTAATTTTAATCTGACAAACGTTTTCCCTTTAATTTATATGAAATTATATAAAATCACTTACCTTGGGGAAATAAATTTTGTAAGCGCTATTCAATTTTTTAAAATTTTCATTGACGAAACATATTAAACTTTCAGATTAATAAAAAAATTATGACAACGATTACTTACAAAAGGTAACAAAATTAAAATGAAGACTTGAGTGTTGAAAATATTGAATCATGTCGAAATGCTAAGTCCTACATTGCATGATTTCCAAGTATAAAATGTTGCATTTTTTTTTTTATTTACAGATGGTTTGTGACTATGCACTTTGGCTTTTTTTACCCTTTTTGTTCATATTAAGGGTAGGAAAATGCCTTCAAAACAATCAAATAATAATCTGAAGTCAAGGTTTTTGGAATAAGAAAAGTACGTGAAATATATCTGAATGCAACAAAAACTGTGACAGAACTGATGCTAAAACACTGCACACTATTAAGAAAAAGAAAACAAAAAAGCATTGGGAGAGTTGTTAGAAACGCAAATGTTTCATATCAAGGGGAAATTTTACAAGCTATTTGATTATCCCCTCCCCCGCCACAGTTGAGCAAAATACCAAATCCAGGAAAAATATAAGCAAACTGAAGGCCAGTTACTCAAACTATGTTCAGTTTCAATATAATTGGCATAGGGTGCCATCTAGTGGTCATTAAAAATTGTTCCATCTGAAAGTGCACGTATGCATCACCCGGCCACCAAGACAATTTTTCTCAAATGCATATGTGCACCGCCCGGCCATGAGGTATGTTCGAGTTGAATGCATATATGACTCGCCTGTCATGAAGAGCCAAATTGTGAAATGTTTGCATCTTCTCTTCATAACATTAATGGAATTTGAAGTGTATGCCATTAATAGCTCTTCTGTACATCTTAAGTGAAAAAAAAATTATTTGTTTGCAGAACTCTTGAATGTCACTGTACTTATTCTTGTAGCTTGGATAACATGAGCTTTAACTTTTGTTTCCTTCCACAGGCTGCCCAACGTCAGATCCGGACTCTGGTGGCAAAAAGCAACAATCTTCCTCCCCAGCGGAGGCGAACGTCACAACAAAATTGAAAATTTGAACAAAGCCAACGTTTAGTTAGTACAAAACTCTCTTTGTATATGACCAAAACTGTTAGAGGTCACATTTTTGTAAAGAAAATATATTTATGAAAAGTTTATTTTTGATATATGTTGGAGAAACTGTTTTTCTGTTAAATTTTAAAGATTTTTTCTCATGTTGTTCCATAATGGAAGTTTCTCCTTCATTGCAGATACTTCACGAAAGATTTGTTTCTCTCTAAGCTGAATTCTAGTCTGCTTTTCATGTGTGGTTTCATGATGTGCTAGTCACACTTTTTCTCAATTAACAGCAAAATTGTTGCATTTTTACCTTCAAGCTAGAAATCACAAATTATATTTGTGCAATTTTTTTTAAATACAATTTTCCAATTTATTTCTTAAATTGCAATCTGTTATGTATTTCTGAAAATTATTTCAATTGTTTGCCTTCCAACTAGGAAATATAATTATGAAGAATGTATTTATTATTAAAGTCAAACCATTTTCTTCAAACTTAGCTGTTTGTTATGAAGTACAAATAACTGCATTTGCAAATGAAGTATTTTTGCAAAACTGCCATGTAACTAAAAATAAACTTTTTTGATTCTTATGTCTTTTTTTAATTCATTCTTACAATGTCAATGAAATTTTATATCGTTTTATTGTATTCTGTTTTTGTTTAAGTATAGATATTGTGGGCAGGGTTGTGCTTTAAAAACTGTTACAAAATTTCAAAAATAAAGTGTAAGAATGAACTTGTAGTTAACATTTTGAAGGTGTTAGTATAATTGTGTGTGTGCTGAAAGAAGACATTTAAAATTGAATCGATTTTTTAAAGTAATTAGTCTTCAAGATTTATGTTTATTTCTCTGTGGGGGTGTCATTAGGGATAAAACATTCAGATTTTCAATCATGGTCTATTTGTTGTGTGGTGGTATAGTAATGTATGATTTCTTTTCTCTTCGGTTGTTTTTGGATGTAATGGATAGTAAATATTTTAAAGTTTTAAATGGCTTAGTCTCTTAACTGCATATTAAGTTATCAAATTAAAACTTAGAAAGAGACTACAGAAACTTATATAAACTATAGCATGTAATGTTGTGCATGAATCCAATTGTATTTCTATTTATTCAAATGGACTTTATAAATTTAGGCATTTATTAAAAAGGTTTATCATAAGTTTTGAAATTTTATGAACTTGTGATAAAAAGTTAATGAATTTTAATTGCAGTAGCATCTAAATAGATACATATAATTGCATTTTTTAATGCAATGAATTACTTTGCTCTATATTGTTGGGGCTGTGTGGTGAAATATAATTAATGACAAACATAGAAAACAGCAAGCGTAAATTACAGCATTTAAATCCATGTTTTCTGTCACACTGGAAAAAAATTGCAAATCGGCCGTTTCTTGAAATTCTATGAGAGGGCAAATTTTGGTATATTGCATATCTGATCTTTAGAAGTTCACTGAGGTCATTTCTTCAGTAAGTCGGAGAAACCTTTCAGATCTTTTTCCTCATTTGTGGAAATGTAGCTTCTTTGATGTAGTTTCCTTCAAATATTTAAATATCCTTTTTATAGTGTTAATCCAGTAGGCTGATCCAGTGCTATTTGCTAATTGGCTGGCATCTCTGACAGTTTCTATATCAAGATGTGTTCTTTATGAGGAATAAGATGACTTTCTACAGCTTTTCTGTATGAAATGTGTCATTTATTTTTACATTGTTGGGTGACATTTCTTTTGTCGGGGTTTGTTAGGAAATATTCAGAATTTTGAGTCTTGGATTTGGAAAGAATTTACTTGATATAATCTAGACTGGTTAAGCAGTTTTTATAACCATGAGAGATCCTCATAACTAGAATGTGACATGTCTTTGCTAGGTCTCTCATTTTAAAACTTCATTTCATGCATTTTTTCGATTTATCTTTTTCTTCATGATTGTCAGGAAGGGTGTAGACTATTGTGATAAGAATTCTTGTAAAAGATGCATGGATCAGCTTTTGATTACTTAAGTCCAATTTCTTGCTTGATTGAACTGCAAGTAGTGTTGTTTAATGGATTTGTTTACCTTAAATAGATTTGTTCAAGTGACAATGATTAAGAATTATTCATTACTCAATAGCTCTAAGTATATCTTCTTATTTAGCTTCATATGCTAGAAAGGAGTCGTAACACCCATGCGATCTAAATCAAAATTCAAGTTAGTAGCTAGAGATATCAGGAAATGAATGGATTTATAATGTATTCTAGATGCTTCTAGAAACATGTAAACATATCCAGTATCCTAATGAGTACTGGATATGTTTACAAAATTTAGATTATGTTCAGACTATTAGTTTCTGATGCAGTGGCAAATATATTCTTTTGAAGAATTTTGATTCAGTTACTATGCTGCCTTCAGAGTCTAGAGCACAGTTGTTTCGCCTTCCTTTACAATTTGTGAAATCAAGATTAAATTTGTTAAGTTAGAAGTGTGTGATGTCCTTAGCCAAAATAGTGAAATTTTTTGCTAATTTTTAAGCAACATTGCACATTCCAGTGGCAGGTACGGTGTTACCATTGGCAACTCGATTTTCTTCTGATCAACTACTCATCTTTTGATATCATACAATTGTTGCATCTTGAGTCTACCTGTTTTTAGAAATTTTTAAGTGTCCTGATGCGGTAAGTAAATTTGCGGGCTGTATTAAATTTATGTGCCATGGTGAACTTATATTTGGCCATGTCATAACAGTTGATGCAGTTGAAACGCCTCGATTGATGGATAGCCCTCTGTTTTTGCAGAAGCTTCCCTCGGAAAGCATTATTCGACGATATCGTACTCGAGGAGGGTCATGGACTCGTGGCCAATGTCTCGTGAGTTCGAGCCTAATACCGCTGAAGACTCGCCGTGTAGAGGGGGGCTGATGCCTGTTAAATCTTAACATGTCAACGCTTACACTTCCTCCCGTTGATATATTGTGGTAGTGTTTGTGTGTGGAAAGGTTGGTGCCTGATCAGGTGTCGTCTTCGTCACTTGATCGTGGCTCAAAATTGCAAGGTTTGTCGCCTGTAGCCTTCGTGTAGTTTTATAGTACGCTGTTTACATATACTCACTCACTTAGAGAAGTCTTTAACAATTTCTTTAGAAAAGAAATTTTCACATCAAGTTGCAATAGATTGACTAGGGCATTGAATACTTAAAAAAGTGTGCTTGTGACCACACGATAGAAGTGATAACTTCAAATTTTGTTATGTTATTTCAGGGATTAGTTAGGTAAATAAAAAACAAGGGGATATTAGTTTTGCCAGATAAAATTTATTCATTATGTATGGGAGAGAGAACCTAGACACATTTGTTTGCATTCACTGTCTAAAGGAAGATTCAAAACGTAAATAGTCTGATCTGATGAAAACATTTCAGCATTTTCTTATACCCTTAAAGTTTTTCACTCTAAATCTAAAGAAAACTCCGTTGAAAGTTCTCTTTTTACACATGCTTCATAAACCTCAAACTGGTCAGTTCTGTCGTAGATTTATTACAATTATTACTGGCATTTGGTGATTTTAGCAATTTTTTTTGTTGCATTTTTATAGTTCCTTGAAATGGGAAAAATGCCTTTTAAAAATATTTTGTGTGCAAAAAGGCAAAATAAAAAAATTTTCAAAATTATGAAATTCTATAAATTTTTTTAAAGGAGTTTTGCAACATTCCATCTCAGTCTAACTTGGCAGCGTTGAGAAAGATATACAATGTGCCAACTACTTGAAAAATAATTACACTAGAAACAAAAAGTTACTTTTGGGGTGGGGGGAATTTAAATCTAAAAAAATCTATAGAAGTTTGTAAAAAAAAAATGTAAAACATTGTAGAGATTTTGATTTTAATAATATATTTCAAGTTAATCGCATGTTAAAAAAAGCATTTATTTTTAATCAAAGTTAATTGTAGAGCAACGTCATGAAATTCCAGTTTAGCTGAAAACCGATTTTCGACGCCAAATTTTGTCATTGTTGCAAGTCGTTATTTGTTGAAGGACTTTATACATTGTTACGGAAAACTCCGATTCATTGTTACGAGCATTACAAACCCGAGCGTAACAATGCTTGGTTTATTAAAACGCATCATTAAAGTTCACTCTCCAGCAAAACGCGCCTAAAGAAGTTATCACTTCAATAAGTGCCGTTAATATATAATTAACTTCCCACAATTATGCCGTGGACTGGGCATCGGATCATGGCTAGCATGTCATGAGTTCGATCCTAGTACCACTAAAGACCCGTCGTGTAGGGGAGCGATGCACGTTAAATCTGTCGAGAGCTCAAACGCCCTCCCGTTGGTGTGGTGTGGTAGTTAGGAGAGAGGGGGTGCCAGCTCAGGTGACGTCCGCGTCACTTGACCATGGTTCAAAATTACGCGGACCGTCGCCAAAAGCCCTCGTGTTGCTAATCAGTGCGACGTTAATATTCTCTCCCTCTCTCCTCAATTATGCCTCCAACACTTTTTGTAAAAATTTCTTGATAATTTCCAGGTGCTCTCCAATACTTGTAATGTAAGTTGTCATCTACTGAAATTCGTTATTACAAATGAAATTTGAAATAATCCAATTCATATGTGTGTGACTACATCAGTATCTTGGGTCTTTTGAAGAGATAACTATACTTCCTTGGCCGTTTTAACCTTTTTGGTTTTAGCTGATGTACAATACGCTTTATGCTTTAATTAATCTGGGCTTATGGTCCCTGATCAGATTCAGTATTTTCGAGTGTAGCAGACTAGTCCTGGCCTAACATATAGATGGCGCTACCTTCTAACTTTCCTAAGTCTAACCTAGTAGTACTAACTTTCAAAACGGCACGTGTAAAAATTTCGTGACAATAGCTGTTAGTTGAAAAGTTACAGTGGTTTTAGTGAAGCAACTTTTGTTCGCTTAGAAATTATGGATGAAAAAGAATTTCTTGTATTAAGCATTGCTTTTTTGTTAGGGGGAAAACCCCGTTTAAGCAAAACAATGGCTTAATAATTCTAAACCAGACCTACTCCATCACCAACAACGGTTAAGAGGTTGTATGTCGACTTAAAATGTGGTCACACAGACACAAACAACGCTGAACGTTCAGGTCACCCAAATTCTGCAGTTGTTCCAGAAAACATTAAAAAAGTCAAATCTTTTTAGCAGATCGTAAATTGAAGTTGCGTGAGATGGAAGTGGATTTAAAGGTATTAAAAGGCAGTGTATTCGCTATTTTGCATGATCATTTGTCAATGGGGAAGCTGTGTTCAAAGTAGGTGCCGCGTTTGCTCACTATCGTTCAATAACAAAGCATCGACGATTCAGAGTGTTTGGAGCTGTTTTAAGAAAAAACAGGGTTTTTTACGTAGATATGTGACAATGGATGAAACATGGATCCATTACTATATGCCTGAATCAAAAAGATCCGATATAGTGTTAGCGACGCCCGGTCCGGTATGTCGCCCATCCGGTATAGTGGTTAGCGACGCTGACTGCTGTGCCGTAGGGCCTGGGTTCGAATCCCAGAGAAGGCATGGATGTTTGTGAATGTATAGTGCCTTCGCGGCATGGGTACTCTAAATAGCCGTCAAGCCGCAAGTCTTCTCGTGAGGTTGGTGAGAGCCCCTGACCACTTCCAGGGTGTTCTCCCTCAATTGGGGCGGAACCGAGCCAAATCGTACTGTCACCTGCATGGTGCTCAAAGCTACGGCTAACGACAGGCGTACAATCTAGCCCGATGCCATGATGAATTTTGTGGGTCTCGATCCGACTACGTCAGACAGGTGGCATTAGTAACAACAACAAAAAGATCGTCAGCTTAGTGGACAGCTGCCGGTGAAAGTCGTCCAAAGAGTCTAAAATCTCAAACGTCAGCTGGTAAGGTTATGGGGCGTCCGTATTTTGGGATGCACATGGAATTTTGTTTGATTACCTTGAAAAAGGCAAAGCAATTAATAGTGAATATTACATGGCGTTATTTTGGATCAATTGAATGAAAAAAAATAAAGAAGCGTCCTCAAATACAAAAGAAAAAGGGCTGTTTCACCAAGACAATGCTCCGTGCCACAAGTTCATGAAAACGATGATCAAAGTGAACGAATTGACTTCGAATTACTTTCCCACCCACCGTGCAATCTAGGTTTAGCCCCCAAGGACTACCGGCTGTTTGCAAACCTTAAAAAGAAGTTGCAGGGAAAGAGGTTTGGTTCAAATGAAGAAGTGATTGCCGAAAGAAGCCTATTTTGTGACGAAAGACAAATCGTTCAACGAAAAAAGTATTAAAAAATTATAAGAGAGCTGGGCTGAATTTATCACTCTCGAAGGGGAGTATCTTGATAAATACAGTTCAGTTTTGTCTAAAAGTTGTCTTATTAGTTAGGCCCGGGACTTGAGTGATGTGTTATACAGTTCCTCAATCCGGGATTCACCTTAACATTTTTCATTACTAATTTGTATTCTCTGCGTTGTTGTATTCATTTCAATATTTGACGTTCGTAACACTTACGTTGCAGTTATTTAATTCCCCGACTTTCAGCAGTTTTGAATTCTTATGAGTAATTGTAGACATTTGTACTATCGTGTTCGATACTTAAATCTTAAAGTAATTTCTAGGTGAAAGATATTCAGTCATAAAACCTACAAGCCCTTTTTGGAAGATTTGAGCCCGTAACCTATCGATTCAGTGTGGCAAGATGAAACTATTACGTACAAAGAGGGGAAAAAGTGTAACCTGATATTAAATTATAACAGCAAACACACTTGAATTTTTACGAAAAAAATTGATAGAATAAAAAAACAAGATAGAAGTAGTAACATTAGTGAAACAATTACACTTGGCAGAATAGAATGTAACTTTAAGATGTATGTGGGAAGATGCTTTTGAATGTTTGAATTCTGTATCGTCATTTATTATTCATAATTGATGCGACGTTATTAATTTCCGACATTATTGCAAAGAAAATTGTGATCTTAGAGTATGTTTAGATTTGTATATAAATACCACGCAACTATTAGAATGAATGGAAAATGAATCTGTTGATATAAGTGTGTTGTACAATGCCGTAAAGATTGTTATTAAACTAATTTATTAAGTAATATATGTGCATCTAATTATGTTTGAAACCCATAAACATAACAGTTGGTGACGAGAATGTTAGAAATTTTCGTTTAATTCCGCGTGTTTGAAGAATCTTTTTTTGTGAAGAAGAAATTCTCTTCTGTGAAGCAAAACCTGGAATTTCTAAGTTCTCAGCGAGAGATGAAGTAAGAAGAAAAAATCTTTTTCTTTTGAATAAGGCATTGCCTGAAGACGACTCAAGGTAAAAAAAAAATTTATTTTCTCTTTAAGCGGGAAGAACCATGGAACAGTAAATTGCAGAATTGCTCAGGCAGAATCAAGAACTGATTCGAGCGCTGCAAATTAGAGACGATTCTTCTAGTCATAAAGTAACTGTACAATTTGAAAAATTTGATGAAGAAAATGTAAATTTCGTTAGTTTCATTGAAAGATTCGAAACTTACTTAGACGTACAGAACGTAGCAATAGCCAATAGAGCTAAGGTTTTTGTTTCGTCTCTTGGTGCAAAATTGTACCAGTTACTGAAAAATTTGCTGGCACCTGACATTCCTTCCAACCAAACGTTAGATAAGTTAAAAGATGCACTTAAAAAACATTTGACCCCCAAACCTTTGATTATACCTTCTCGTCACAAATTTTTAAACCGAAAACAGAATGAAGCGGAAGGTATTAGTACATACATTGCCGAGCTTAGAGCTCTAGCAATGAATTGTTATTATGATAAAGATATGTTGAATATTATGTTACACGACGTGTTTGTAAGCGGGTTGTGGGATAAAATGATTTTAGATCGATTATTTGAGGAAGATAATATTAATATCGAGAAAACGCTAAATATAGAACTGGCTATGAAAAAAGCTTTTAAAGGGGCAAATGATGTTATGGGCCGAGGAATAAATTCAATGCAAACCTTTAAAAAACACATGGATAAAAAATCCAATTTTACAAAAAACCGAAAGAAAACATTGTTCACGATGCACAGTTACCAACCATGCGAAAGAGAATTGTAGGTATATTTCAAGTAAATGCAATTTCTGTGGGAAAATTGGACACATTAAGCAGGCATGCTTCGCATCTAAAAAGGCAAATGCGAAACCGGCTAAACAAAAACAGGTAACTATTAGATGAAGTTGAGGTTAAAAATAGAATTCAACTATACGAATTAAAAATTCAGGATTGTGTATTACACGAGGGGGGGGGGAGAGAGAGAGAACCGAAACGACCTCCAATTATGATAAATTGAAAACAAAAGTTGCTCTATGGAATTGGATACGAGGGGGAGCGGTTAGTGTAATGAGTATTAGAAATTTCAGGAAAATTTCAAATAAACAAATTAAACCTACAAATATAGTTTTTAAAATATATAAAGGAGATTCATTAATACCATTAGGAAATGTTACTGTAAGGGTACAATATAAAATTCAAAAAGTAAATTTGAACTTATATATTGTGACAGAAAACTTGGATACTATTCTGGATCGGGAATGGCTCTATAAAATTCATTTAGTTTGGCCGGCTATTAAAGCTATTAGCGAAAACCGAACAAAATTTAAATGACCTTCTAAGAGAGTATAAGGATATTTTCGATGATAAATTAGGAGAAATAAGCAATTATGAAGCTAAATTAAAACTCAGACGCAGAGTGAAACCTATATTTTGTAGGGTTCGAACACAGTAACCCTTTGCTCTAAAAGGTAGAGTTGAAAACGAAATATTGAAAGAGAGGGTATCATAGGAAAAGTCGAAAGCTCTGAATGGGCAACCCCTGTAGTTCCTGTTGTTAAAACTGATGATAGTTTAAGATTATGTACCGATTATTCAGTAACCCTGAATCCAAATTTAATTGGCCCTCAGCATCCTTTACCAAGATTGGAAGAAATTTTTGGTAGTTTAAATGGGGGGGGGGGACAATTTATAAAATTAGATTTTAAGCATGCATATTTGCAAATGAAAGTCCATCCCGAAAGTCAGAAATTAATGACTATAAATACCCATAAGGGATAATATGTTTGTAAAAGACTTATGTATATATATGGATTAAATGGGGCACCTGCTATTTGTGGCAGCGCTATGTTGACGGACTATTCAGGGTATGGATGGAGTCAAAGTATTTATGGATGATGCTAGAATAACTGGGAGCGATGAAATTTCTCATTTTAAAGCTTTAGATGAATTTTTTAAGAAATGTTGAGAACACGGTCTGAAGCTTAATTTAAATAAAAGTAAGTTTTTCCAAAATGAAATAAATTTTCTTGGGCATAGAATTGATTCAAAAGGGTTACATAAAACTAAGGAAAAAATCTCAGCCGTAGTTAATTCTCCTGTACCCAAGAATGTTCATGAAGTAAAAAGTTTCTTAGGGTTAGTTAATTTTTTTGGGAAATTTTGTCAAAATTTAGCTACTATTGCTAATCCTCTTAATAATTTGACAAAGAAAAATGTTAGATTTTTTTATGGTCGAAGGATTGCCAGGTTGCCTTTGAACTAATAAAGAAGGAGAAATTTCTTCATCTAAAGTTTTGGTGCATTATGATCCTAACCTACCTTTAACTTTAGCTAGTGATGCATCGCCAGTTGGTATTGGTTGTGTTCTGTTACACGTATATCCAGATGACTCTGAACGTCCGATCGCGTTCGCATCAAGAACTTTATTTGGGTCCGAGAAAAAATACTCCCAAATTGATAAAAAAGCTCTTTCAATAGTTTGGGCAGTAAAAATTTTTATCTATTTGAAAGGTAGAAGATTCACTTTGATAACGGATCACAAACCTTTAGTAGCTATTTTTGATGCAAAAAGAGGTTTACCAGTGTTGGCAGCTACCAGGCTTTTACATTATGTGTTAATTTTTCAGTCATTTGAGTTTGATATAATATTCCGCAAAACTATTGAACACGGAAATGCAAACTTTCTTTCTTGGTTACTAAAAACATCGGAAGAGCTTGAGGTTAAAGATGACATCACAATATTTCAGATGTCACAGATTGAAGCATTACCTGTTACTTCTAAGGAGTTACGACAGGAGATGGGTAATGATATAGAGCTGGGTCCACTCTTAAAGGCCTTAAGGGAAGGTAAAGATTTGCAAGGGAGGGAAGCCCAGTATACCATTGAGGATGGTTGTATTATGTACGGACAAAGGGTCTGTATTCCAAAGAAATTTCAGAAGAATGTTCTGGAAGAATTACATGCCAGACAGTAATAGTAAAAATGAAGGCTATAGCTAGATCGTTTGTCTATTGGAAAAATATAAAGATATTGAAGAAGCCGCAAAAAAACTGTGTCGATTGTGCCAGATATAAGCCTAATCCCACATAAGCTAAAGTTCATTATTGGGAATATCCCAGTATGCCCTGGGAACGTATTCATGTAGATTTTGCTGTACCAATTTTTGAACACATGTTTTTTTCTGATCGTTGACACTCATTCCAAATGGTTAGAAATATATCCTGTGAAAGTAACCACAACTAAGATAACCATCGCATGTCTTCGAGATAGTTTTGCAAGATTCGGATTACCTAGGGTACTTGTCAGACATAATGGACCTCAGCTTACATCCTATGAATTTCAGCGATTTATACAAAGAAATGGAGTTAAGCACAAAACTAGTGCACCTTTCAAACCTTCTAGTAATGGACAAGCAGAACGCTATGCTGCTACTTTAAAGCAGCCATTAAGAACTATGCATAAATACGAAAGTATTATACAACAGAAATTCAGTACATTTTTAATGCAATACCGAAAAGCTCCTAATGTAACTACAACACATAGTCCACCCATGTTATTCCTAAAAAGAGACATTAGAACCAGGATAGATTTACTTTTACCTGAATTGAAAACAAAAATTCAGGATAAATTACGAAGAGATAATTTCGAATTCCTAGATAGGAAATTTGATGTTGGAGATCGAGTGGCTATGAGAGTTTACAGAGCAGCTAATACTAGATGGAAGTTTAGTACCATTGTAAACCAGGATGGTGTGCTCCACTACATCATTTATGTTCAAGGAACCTTGGTGAGACGACATGTTGATCAGATCCGTCTAGTGGGTGATCAAGTGCAAGAAAATATCATCCCAATTATTCAGCAGAGATTTCCATCAGCAGAAGTTCGAGAAAACAACCCAAATATCCAGCATGCAGAAACGGCGGAAGATATTTCTAAGGATCTGGATTCATCTTCCGTACAAGGAGTGCCATCAACTGATGTTGCGGTTCCAGATGTATCACAGTCTTCAGCTAAAGAGACTGACTTCGAGACGAGGAATCCACCAGTTCCAGAGAGGCCATTTCCGAGGCGTTCCGGGAGAATCAGGCGACCTCCCGAGAGGCTTGCTCCTTAAGGAGGGAGAAGATGGGTGTATTTAACTGTGCAACCAGTTAGAGACTGGTAACTTTGACTGAGCGGAGGCATTTGTATATAAATACCACGCAACTATGAGAATGAATGGAAAATGAATCTGTAGATATAAGTGTGTTGTACTGTGTCGTAAAGATCGTTATTAAACTAATTTAATAAGTAATATGTGCATCTAATTTTGTTCGAAACCCATAAACATAACATGCTCTTATGTGTTGCTCATTTTCAATTCTTTATCAAGATATGTATGGCCGCGGTAGCCCAGTGGTTATGATCCAAGCTTGTGGCCGACTTGTCATGATTTCGAGCCCTAGTGCCGCTGAAGACTTGCCGTGTAGAGGCCCAAATTTACGTTAAATCTGCCGGGGTTCAAAAGCTCTTCTATTGGATTGATGTGGTAATTTTTAAAGGAAGGTGCCAAATCGGATTTCGTTCTCATCACTTGATTACTAACATCACTAAAATTACGAGGTCCATTGCTAATAGCCCTTTTGTTGTTTCAGAATAAAAATCAAAATATGAAATGTGTAAAAGTAGTCAATATATACAGAGTGACTCGTAAAGAAGTATACAGTTTACTGTTGCCGTAAAACAGTAACAGTCAAAAACACGCACCACTTCAGCGAAACATACGGTGCCTGTACTCTTAAAGTTTGTGTCTCGCTCCTGACGCAGGCAACATCCTCAGTGCGCCTAAGATAAATGTATTATGTGCAGAACCCTCCCCCCCCCCCAACTGTCGATTTTTTGGATATGTTAACTCCTAGGCCGATGCCACGGTTGCAGGACCAACATTGACTACTGCATTCTCCAATTGGACGACCCCACTGGTTGGCCTCGATGAACATCTCCCTCAACAATGATAGATTGGATGAGTCACGGAGTACGACATGCTATAAACCCAATGGGCTTCCAAAAGTCCTGACCTAAGGGCTTTCTTCTTGTAAGGGACAAGATTTTCTTCCCCCTTCTGTTGATTTAGTGGAGCTGAAACAAAGTATAAAGCCGCTATCAATGGACTTGTTTCAGATATCTTATAAATACCTTACATTAACACGCATTTGAACGGAAAGATTACCGGCTCAATGTATCTCGTGTGGCTAGGGGTTTGCACATAGAACTCTTATGACTGTCTCTAACAAAATTTCAAATAATACCGTATGATTTTGCTATTGATATCATATAATATCTTATATTATTCTTGATTTATAGTGCATTTAAATTGCATACTTCTTTATTAATAACTCTGTACTGTTGTGATAAAAGAAAAGAAAAAGACAAATGTCACGAAACAAGTTCAGTTTATTTGTCGTAATTTTTATATCTATCAACGGAATCCACTGACCTTCATTACCCTCCTCCAAACTTTAAAACACAAAGTCATTTTTGCGAATCCTCTTCAAGATTAATGTTGCATTTTCTGTTATTGCATCAATGGATTTGAAACGATGACCTCAAAGAGGCAGTTTCAAGCATGGAAATGACGCCATATTAGATGAATACAAGAGCTTTTATTGAAACTTTGGGAAAGTGTTAATGGAGATGTGAGAAGGCGCATTATCGTGGTGCAAATACCCAAAGCTCTTAAATAACATTTATTGACTATGTGGCCAGTTAGTAAAAGTGCATACGCCATAATCGCTCGATTACCTTGATTTTTGAACTGCTTTGATGTCTCTATTTGTTATTGCGCCTTTCAAGTATATCTTTTGGTGCTTCAGAAACACAGTTCCATTGCCACTAAGAGTGGGTTTTAGTGAGGAATCGCCGCCTTTCAGAAAGCATCTCTCAACCCACTTTACGTTTCGAAAGGGTTCGCAAATTCAAAGGATTTTTCAAAATTGTTTGAATACCAAATGCCACTACTTGGCAAAGGTAAGGAAATAAACATAACTTTTAGAATATTTAATTTTGGGCATGATTAAAGATATGAAATTTAGTATACATTTTAAAAAGCTATTGCGCGTTAAGTATAATGCAAAATGTTACAAAAATATTCATATGGAAGAGTAAGATCTAAAAGGAAATCTACTTGCAGCAATTTCTAAAGCACGGAAATTTCTTCTTAGAACACTTTTAGTGAAAAGCGTGATCTGGCACACTTTTCACATTCGGGTATGATTTTAACTTTTGTTGTGAGAGCAGTAGCGTAGCTAGAGGTATCCAAAGGCCCTGGTGTAAAAACAAATATGAGGGCTCTGGTTAGGTTTTATTTAGTAAGAAAAAAAAATGTGTGAGTATTAGTGCCGATTTACACTCATTTCAGTCCCCCTTGGATGATCGAAATTTATAACCAGAAAATCAGTTTAAGTCCAGCTTATCCGGGTGCCCAATGGATAAACCTGCACTTGGTGAATATTTTAAATAAACAAAACTACTCTAACATCAACTCTTAATCGTGCTCTGCAGAACACAGGAAAACAAAGCTACATACTACCTACGTGTTTATGAGTTTTTTTCTAGTGTAAGCTTTAGCGATCGCCCAGGTTCGATTTGACACTATGACAGACCTCTTCCGGTACAGATGTAAAGAGTTCAGGAACAGCCAGAACCGAAGGACGAGAAAGTAACTTAATGGATAATAAAAAATTAAACACTAACGAACAATATTTCAAATAATAACATAGATATTAGTAAATAAAACGATGCAAATAAAGAATAAAAGGTTTATTATATGAAGGTCGGACAAACAAACACTAATAACCACAAAATAATAATTTGGTTTACTATCTTTTCCTTAATCTCCAATCTTTACAATAACTTCGGTTAAATCCAGCATTGATGAGGCTTTGTTTTCAATTGGTATTAACGATAAATGTCGAAGTCGACATTTACCACACCGTTTCGTTAATAATTTTTAATATGGTAAATGATCTTTTAGCCGTTGCAGAAGTGACAGGAAATGTATAGAATAACAACGTTGCTGTGGGTGTAAATACTTCTTTTACGGGGGGGGGGGTGCATTTTAGCAATCTGTATTTGCTCTTTATTTCCTAACATAATTTGTGAAAAGTCCTAGCCTGCGTTATGTAAGGGAGAACTAAATATAAAGTAAAATATGGTAAATATTAAGAAATTGAAAGGAAAAGTTCGATCTTTTTTATCAGAATACTTATTTTGGAATTCGTCACACTTTTGTAACAAAGTTGTAAAAATGTAGGTCTTAGAAAATTGAATATTTGTAACAGACTGCACAAATACCAGTAAAACGTGTATTTAACTGAGCTTACATAATATATGTATATATATTATGTTTAATACCTTATTGAAAATAGTAATTTTAAATATTTCTTCCAGGTCTCGAAATCGATGATCAGAAGCTTATTCATCAAAATATTTTTAACGTTCCTTTGCCCTTTTTCTTGGAAATAGAGATCTATACCATTTTTTTTTTTTTTTTCAGTTTCACTGGTTTTGCTTTTGAATAACTCGAAATCATTTCTGTAAATTTTCAACTTTCCTTTTGTCTACTAAAGCTCTACTTGCCTCGTCCAAATCGATATCGCACTTTTGTAAAATTTTCGATGCATAGTGTCATTCAATACATGGTGCAAGAAATCGCTGAACAACACGGACGCGAAGTTTAGCATTTTTGTTTTAATAATCTCTGGTTCACACATTATCACTGGGGCTGTTGAAAACACTCTATTTCTGATAATACTTTGATTACATATATATATATATTTAAAGCGAAGTTTTTTATTGCAGATATCGTATTGACCCTACTGGACCATCTAATCGAATTTAGTTTTTTTTAAGTGATATCCGATTCGCCAGAGAATTTTGACACTAGATCCCAACGTTTTATGCTACTTCCGAAAAAGTTATGCAAATCTTGCAACGCTAGTAGTAGTAGCAGGTCCCCAGTACGTAGCCAATAGGAAGGCTCCATTTTCCCGTGGCCCCTCCCCCTCCCCCCACACAAAGTCATCGTCCAATAGGAGGGCTCCATTTCCCCGCCATCGAGGTTGGCCCCTCCCCCATGCGCTTATCAAGGCTCCATTTCCCCGTGGCCCCTCCCCCGTCCCCCACACAAAGTCATCGTCCAATAGGAGGGCTCCATTTTCCCGCCATCGAGGTTGGCCCCTCCCCCATGCGTTTATCATAGTGTAAGATGCACGTGGAAGCCCTTATCTTATCAGAACAGGGAATGTGAGTCATGACGGAGTTGAGGGATACTCAGCTTCTGGAATAGGGAAGTGGAGTTGTACGCGACTGCTTGAAATTTTCTGATTGGTTGTCGATATGACGTAGGGGTTTTAATCATCGTGTAAGATGCACGTGGTTCTTACGATGATCTGTGTCCAGTCTTGTCAGAACTGGGAATGTGAGTCATGACGGAGTTGAGGGATACTCAGCTTCTGGAATAGGGAAGAGGAGTTGTACACGACTGCTTGAAATATTCTGATTGGTTGTCGATATGACGTAGCGGTTTTAATCATCGTGTAAGATGCACGTGTTTCTTACGATGATCTGTGTCAGAACAGGGAAATGACTTGAATATGCGTCATATTTGAGATAACAGCCATAAAATATCTCTGCGGATGTTTTTCTAAATAATATTATGGATGGTCAGAGTTTTTTCAACGATTCACCTTTTAAATTGTTATTATTTCAAAATTTAATAAAAAGCCTTAAGACACAAGTAAGTTCAATTTTTTTTTCTCCCCCCCCCCAAAGAAATGAATTATAGCCTTTTAAATACAAAAGTGAATTATACAAATACAAGACATAAAAATCAAGTTATGAATAATTTTCTTTTTCAACAATTCTAGAGAAAATAATTATGAGAAAGTTAATGATGTGTAATGCACGCAGAAGGTCTAGTCAAGGCAGAATCTATTGTAGAATTTTAAAATCTCATGAACCTAAATCTCTTCATTTTCTTATCTCTTGCATTATGATCGCAATTTCTAAAGAAAATCATATTTCGAAACCTTATTGAATTTTTCATTTCCAAAATATATCACAACTGTTTTAGTATATAGTTTTATATTATAAAGAGAGATATAAACAACATTTTTATTCCCACTTTTCATTATTTTTCCTTTTATATTATAGTTTTTCTTAAAGTGATTGAAAAAAAATTCTATTTATATGCGTGAGTTAGTGAATAGTATACGAAAATTCATTTCGCTCCCTCAAGAGCACGTGTAGACAAAAAAAAAAAAAAATACGGAATTAACCACTCATAACAAATGCAGAATTCTTAACAATCGAAACAGGGAAACATCAACATAGAAAATCGGAAAAAGGTGACTGTAAATTGATTTCTTAAACTTTTTCATTGCATTTTTTCCCCCAAACTTAAGCTTCGAACGGAACCCTTAGAACCATTCGCGGAATATTTCTTTAACTAATATTTAAAGTAGATCAACAAGTAAAATAGGTACTTTACGGAAAAAAAAACATTTTCAAACATCTGCATTGTTTATTAAAAATTAACATAATTTACTCACACATTAATAATATTAATTTGTGATATTTCCAAGTGTCACCTATACCATTATCAATTACCATTACCACCACCACCTATCAATCATTAAATTTAGTACTTGGGATATGCACTTTTTTCCCCTACACAAGCTATAGAAGTCTAGCCCCATTGAAGTTATATGCATTAATGATTTGATAATTCGTTTTTATATTTTTGCCACTCACGTTGAGAAATGTTTTGCATTTCAATTCATTGTTCTGAATGGTATTAAAATGTTTATATCTGTGCGGAAAAACTCCTGTGTATTTTGTATGAATTTGCAACCTAAAAATTTAAGAGCTGTTCTTGCTTAAATTTAGATTTACTATTGATTTGAAGTTGTTCCCTCTCCTTCACTATGGGTCCCCACAATTGTATAAAAATGTATTTTCCATTATTGTACAAAACATTTCGCTAACGAGTGTAAAATTATTCCATAGTAGACAAGAGAATATTATACTAGGTGGTACATATAAAGAAAAAACGTTTTAATATTTTCTTATAGTACAATAAAAATTTAAAAATAGAGTTTATATTATGTGTTAGTAAAATTTTCAGTTTTAGTGGATGGGATGAGCTTCAGAAATTTGTGGTTTCACACACTTCACAGAAAAGACGTGATTTCATTTTGCATGCACTTTTATATTTCCCCCTTTTTTTTTATTGTGACTCGTGGAACCTTAGGGTTCCATGGAACACAGTTTGAAGACCACTGTCTTAAGCGAACCCAATAGAGTTCAATCAATCAAGAGTTCATTAGAGATATTAATCATTTACTTATATATATATACTTTCAATATGCTTTGTTGAAATTTCTTCAATTTTTAAAAAAAGTTCTTCAGGGTTTTCGTTTTTTTATTAAATCAACTTATTTATGAGAGCACTTGTTTTCTTTTAGAACCGCACTTTTTTTCCTATTTTATATAGGTGTAAAATAATTATAGGTATTTATTATTTTTTCTAAATAAGCTATGAGATGAAAAAATTCTATTCAATGAAAGCTGAGAGGCTTCTATTTTATGTTTTAAGAAATTAAACCAACTTCAATGACAGCTGTAATTATAGTTTACATATTTTGAATATCGATTTAAAAATTCAAATAGAATTCGCGTACACTCAATGGACATAAGATTTTTTATGAGTTCTTTAATCCATAGTTTTCTTAAAACGTTAATAAACGTTTTTTACGTATAAATATCAAAAACTCAGAATATAGTTTTAAAAATATTTTATTACTATTAAAAGTTAAATATAATATCAACAATGAAATTTTATAATGCTGAGAAAGGAATGTTTAAGAAAATTTCTATTCCTCTTGCAAAACAAAATTAATGCTTTAATCAACGACGGAATTAGATTTATTCAAAAAAACATATAGCGCCCCTTTTATAAAAAATAGCAGCATGGATTTAGATGTGCTTGTAGATCACAGCCACAGTAAAAAACTTGGTTAACTGCATTTGGATAATTTCAGTACGTAAAAACAAAAAGCAAAGGCAAAAGATTTTTTTCCCCTCCAAATATCCTTATTATTAAGAAATTTTTTTGTAATTATAGAACATCATACGCATATGAATATAATATCGCACACCACATTTAATTCCATCATATGTGATACCAAGGAATGCATGTATCATTGAATTTTATTTTGTAGATAGAGTGCACAAATGAGAGAAATTTACATAGCTCTGAAACAATGCTATATATCTTTAAACTTGTAAGGTATAAAAATTGATTTTTTTTTCATTTGTCGTGTAAATATTCTTTATATACTTAATACACTTAAAACGGAATATAATATAATTTTTTTTATACCCATCAAATAATTTTTACGAAGTCTGAGTTCCTTTTCTGTTTAATAATTATTGTCTGTTTAATAATTACTATCGTGTAGACAGATAAAGTCGAAACTTTTTTTTTTTACTATTATTAACAAGAAAAATAAAATTAAGATACACACTAAATTTTTTAATATTTCTATCTTCATACGAAAATAAAATCTTTTTTTTTGCGATTTGAAGAAAGTCAAAACTTTAAAACGTTCATGTAAAATGAAATTCAAGTCATGATTTACACAACTAATCAAATTTATTTTGCAAAAATTTAGCAAGATTTTTGAAACACTTAAAAACTACTTATTTGATCATTTACTTATTCTCCAAACTCCTTTTGAAAAATGTTAAAAAACTTGGAGCATTAAATGTTTGCATTATTTTTTTAATATCAAAATGTTGCTCTGATGTTGATAATTGTTGAATAAACTATAGTTTTCATTTTACAAGAAGATTATGAGGGAAAGAATGGTGAAGTCTTGGAACCAAGAATATCTCACATCAAATAATGGGAGCGTAACAAAGAAATTTTTTCCAACCATTAATAAGAGACTGTCCTGCCATCATTTTTATACTAATAACAAAATAACCCAATTTCTAACTGGTCATGGCAACTTTAAAAGCTACTTGAACAAATTTAAGTTAGTTCCGTCATCTTCCTGTGATTGCGATATTGGTGGCGAGGAAAGTGTAGAACATGTGCTCCTTCTGTGTTCCAAGTTTGAAAGAGAACGGAATATCCTAAGACTGGCATTCAAGGGACTTAATGTAAATTGGCCTCCGAATCTTCCTCAACTGCTTTCCACCAGAAGTACTTTTAAAAAGTTCAGTGAGTTTGTTATGAGTATTTGTAATGCTTCCTAACCTCAAGGGGTTATTTTTTGTTATTTATTTATTTATTATTTTTTCTTTATTTTTTTCTTTTTTCCTTTGTATTATGTGATTAATACTTACTTCTGTAAGCCCTGTGTGATACTTTGTGGTGCACGGGGATTTTATCATTGTTTCCCAATAAAAAAAACAAATAAAAAAAATATAGTTTATTCCCATAAGATAGATTTAATTATAAATAATTGAATATTGTCCTGTTTTTCATGAAAAATTATTAAACATTTCTTACACTTAATAGTTAAAAGTTACCGGAATAAAAAAAAGTTTTATTATATAAACCAGTTAAAAAATGTCAGATTCTTTTTTCAATTAATTTTCGCTTTGAAATTTGTAACATGTGTTCTGCCGCCAATATACTTTACACTTATCATTTGTATACGGTCAGATTAAGTTATATCAACTGGTATGTTTGATCATATTCTTCTAATCTGTACACAATGCCTCTTGAGAACTGATTCATGAGTTGTTACAGAATGAAGCTTTCATAAAATCTTATTGGTCCCACGACTCGTCTCACGTTTTGTATGTTTTTGACTTGTCCGATTTTGGGGCTGCATCTCAATTGGTTAAGTAGTACAAATTTTTCCCTTTAGCTTGTCTTTTCTGCATATCGGGTAGTCATTTCTAGTGACTGATTAATAATTATTACTTGGTTGTAATCATTTCGAGTATTGACCCATGCTGCGTTTGGATTCCCATGTGAACTCAAACAAAGCGCGAGATCTTTACCTCGAATAACAAGAGGACGAGGCCGTCCGACAAATCTAGAGTTTAATATACACAAGAATAATCTTTTATCTCGAAGGAATAAAAGTCATTTCGTTTATTTTTTTTACAAAAATATATAAATATCAAAAGACGTTTGTAGCAAATTATGCGAGGAAAATAAATACTAATTTTTTAAAAATTAATTCATAAACTTTAAAAGTAGAAGAGACACAATTTTATAACGGGGTTATTAATCTGAATATTTTTTAAAAGTGAGTTTCCATAGTTTTTCTTTGATTTATCGAAAAGTGATTTTGGCTAAGTTGACTCTAAACTCTTTTAAAATAGATATTTCTATGGTTTTTTTTATTTATCAATTATTATGGTATTTTCAATTGAAATAATAAGGCAAAAATTATAAATTTTCTTGTTTTAGTCCCCCCTTGTTGGATACTAAACAAACTTCGCAGTTTATTCGATTTTTCAATAATTTCCTAAATGCATTATCTGAAGTTGGCGAGTTTAATATTACATGTTACATTAGAAGCCTCGGTGCCCCAGTAATAACAAAGTTCGTACCAGAAAACTTACCCTATAAAAGTATTGAAATCCTCTGCGTCAACCAAAGTTCGCTGTGTAAAACAAAGGAACCTCTGCAAACTAAACTGACATTACGCTAATGGAAATGTGGTGAGAGAGGTATTATTAGTCATAAGATATTGTTTTTTTTTCACTTGATTAAGTTCAAAGTTACAATGTCTTGGATTGAGATCCAACAAGATAATTTTTATTTATGTTAGCCATTCTTAGAAATTTTTCCTTTATTAATATGAACAGAAATGAATAGTTCTTTCTAATGCTTGAAGAGGTTTCGAATGAAATTATTATGTGATATTTTCTCACACAGTTTGACTCGGAAATAAATAAATACGGTCTAATGGTTGAAATTCAAGAATATTGGTCACTAGAGAGTCATTTTTTTTTCTTCAAAAATATTGTTACATTTTGAATAATCGATAGTAAAAATAGAATGGAATACTGTGTAATAAAATGTATACTGAAGATAACTCGAAGCAAAAAAGAAAGCGTTTTCGAGTCTTTCAATATTGTTGAAAAAATTCATGTCGGATTATTTTTGATGAAAGGGGTTTGAGATCGAAAAATGATATTGATTTCAATATTATGGCATTTATTCTAAAATTGAGGAATGAACTTCTTACACTGATTGTTCAGTGGAATCGCTGTAGTGCCAACGGGCTGTACAAGGACTAGCTTTATTGTTGAGGATCTTGTGTTCATAAGTATAATTAGGTATTTAGATTATTATTTAAGTTGATGTGTTCTCAAAGCTTAGATCGAATTTAGATAGTCATTACAAAGACATAATAAAGTGTATATTTTAAGAAAGTGTCTCATCCCTTGTTGAACCCTCACTTTTAAGCGAGTAAGATTTTGCGACACCTTTAAGAATGACATGAAAGATTTTAGGAGTGTAAGAGAAAATCTATTTTTTTGCATTATAAATATACATCTCTAGAAATGATCAACACAATTAATGTAAAAATCTATTTTATGAGTACTAAAAAGTAAACTTTTAACTACCTAAAATGTAACTTCATATTGTAGTAAAACGCGTAGTGTAAAACTCATAATTCAATATGCTTATTTCAAAGGTGCCTTTAAAATAACAATTGTTTCAAATTTCTCGATCATAATTATTCTAGTCACCAAAACTAATGATCATTTAATTGTGTAACTATCACACAACTTTAAGAAACGCGCACTTTTTGAAAATGAATAAACTTGGAACAAATGTGACCTATATTAATGGATGTTCAGCATATAATTTTTGGTCAATATAAAATCATTGTCAGGAATTCATTCCTCAATTTTAGAATAAATGCCATAATATTGAAATCAATATCATTTTTCGATCTCAAACCCCCTTTCATCAAAAATAATCCGACATGAATTTTTTCAACAATATTGAAAGACTCGAAAACGCTTTCTTTTTTGCTTCGAGTTATCTTCAGTATACATTTTATTACACAGTATTCCATTCTATTTTTACTATCGATTATTCAAAATGTAACAATATTTTTGAAGAAAAAAAAATGACTCTCTAGTGACCAATATTCTTGAATTTCAACCATTAGACCGTATTTATTTATTTCCGAGTCAAACTGTGTGAGAAAATATCACATAATAATTTCATTCGAAACCTCTTCAAGCATTAGAAAGAACTATTCATTTCTGTTCATATTAATAAAGGAAAAATTTCTAAGAATGGCTAACATAAATAAAAATTATCTTGTTGGATCTCAATCCAAGACATTGTAACTTTGAACTTAATCAAGTGAAAAAAAAAACAATATCTTATGACTAATATACCTCTCTCACCACATTTCCATTAGCGTAATGTCAGTTTAGTTTGCAGAGGTTCCTTTGTTTTACACAGCGAACTTTGGTTGACGCAGAGGATTTCAATACTTTTATAGGGTAAGTTTTCTGGTACGAACTTTGTTATTACTGGGGCACCGAGGCTTCTAATGTAACATGTAATATTAAACTCGCCAACTTCAGATAATGCATTTAGGAAATTATTGAAAAATCGAATAAACTGCGAAGTTTGTTTAGTATCCAACAAGGGGGGACTAAAACAAGAAAATTTATAATTTTTGCCTTATTATTTCAATTGAAAATACCATAATAATTGATAAATAAAAAAAACCATAGAAATATCTATTTTAAAAGAGTTTAGAGTCAACTTAGCCAAAATCACTTTTCGATAAATCAAAGAAAAACTATGGAAACTCACTTTTAAAAAATATTCAGATTAATAACCCCGTTATAAAATTGTGTCTCTTCTACTTTTAAAGTTTATGAATTAATTTTAAAAAAATTAATATTTATTTTCCTCGCATAATTTGCTACAAACGTCTTTTGATATTTATATATTTTTGTAAAAAAAATAAACGAAATGACTTTTATTCCTTCGAGATAAAAGATTATTCTTGTGTATATTAAACTCTGGATTTGTCGGACGGCCTCGTCCTCTTGTTATTCGAGGTAAAGATCTCGCGCTTTGTTTGAGTTCACATGGGAATCCAAACGCAGCATGGGTCAATACTCGAAATGATTACAACCAAGTAATAATTATTAATCAGTCACTAGAAATGACTACCCGATATGCAGAAAAGACAAGCTAAAAGGAAAAAGTTGTACTACTTAACCAATTGAGATGCAGCCCCAAAATCGGACAAGTCAAAAACATACAAAACGTGAGACGAGTCGTGGGACCAATAAGATTTTATGAAAGCTTCATTCTGTAACAACTCATGAATCAGTTCTCAAGAGGCATTGTGTACAGATTAGAAGAATATGTGCAAACATACCAGTTGATATAACTTAATCTGACCGTATACAAATGATAAGTGTAAAGTATATTGGCGGAAGAACACATGTTACAAATTTCAAAGCGAAAATTAATTGAAAAAAGAATCTGACATTTTTTAACTGGTTTATATAATAAAACTTTTTTTTATTCCGGTATTATTTAACTATTAAGTGTAAGAAATGTTTAATAAGTTTTCATGAAAAACAGGACAATATTCAATTATTTATAATTAAATCTATCTTATGGGAATAAACTATATTTTTTTTATTTGTTTTTTTTTATTGGAAAACAATGATAAAATCCCCGTGCACCACAAAGTATCACACAGGGCTTACAGAAGTAAGTATTAATCACATAATACAAAGGAAAAAAGAAAAAAATAAAGAAAAAATAATAAATAAATAAATAACAAAAAATAACCCCTTGAGGTTAGGAAGCATTACAAATACTCATAACAAACTCACTGAACTTTTTAAAAGTACTTCTGGTGGAAAGCAGTTGAGGAAGATTCGGAGGCCAATTTACATTAAGTCCCTTGAATGCCAGTCTTAGGATATTCCGTTCTCTTTCAAACTTGGAACACAGAAGGAGCACATGTTCTACATTTTCCTCGCCACCAATATCGCAATCACAGGAAGATGACGGAACTAACTTAAATTTGTTCAAGTAGCTTTTAAAGTTGCCATGACCAGTTAGAAATTGGGTTATTTTGTTATTAGTATAAAAAATGATGGCAGGACAGTCTCTTATTAATGGTTGGAAAAATTTCTTTGTTACGCTCCCATTATTTGATGTGAGATATCTTGGTTCCAAGACTTCACCATTCTTTCCCTCATAATCTTCTTGTAAAATGAAAACTATAGTTTATTCAACAATTATCAACATCAGAGCAACATTTTGATATTAAAAAAAAATAATGCAAACATTTAATGCTCCAAGTTTTTTTAACATTTTTCAAAAAGGAGTTTGGAGAATAAGTAAATGATCAAATAAGTAGTTTTAAGTGTTTCAAAAATCTTGCTAAATTTTTGCAAAAATAAATTTGATAGTTGTGTAAATCATGACTGAATTTCATTTTACCATGAACGTTTTAAAGTTTTGACTTTCTTCAAATCGCAAAAAAAAGATTTTTATTTTCGTATGAAGATAGAAATATTAAAAAATTTAGTGTGTATCTTAATTTTATTTTTCTTGTTAATAATAGTAAA
>BMAO01037529.1:0-17515 GCA_019973975.1 Trichonephila clavata | reverse complement strand
CTAGTGGAATTGTTCTAGAGAGTAGTATCTGAAATGCTGTAAAGCTTATTTATAACGAGTGTGTTTTAAGTTGCTGTAATTAATTTATTATAATATTTCTTTGTGTATATATACCGATTTGTCTTCTTCTTTTAGTAATTTTGTTCGTCCTAGAAAATTGAATTTGTTATTCAATTCATTAGAGTCGTCAGCTGATTTTTTCCCCGCTCAAATTTTATAGCCATACATATAAATATTATTAGGTAATGTCTATTATTGTTTTGTAAGGTATTCCTCAGAATAATTTATTTAATTATTACGTTACGAGTTATTTTTTTAAAATTAAAAACACTTCTTTTTATTCCATTATTTAGCATAGATATTATAAACAGATATAAGAGTAATATTTGAATTAATTATGTAGTAGCAAAATTAAAAATTCTTAATTTCTTTTATTAAAATCTTTAACATCTAGAAGCATGCATTTCATCCATATAAATTTCTGATTACTTTGCAAATGATTTAAGCAAAAAGTTTTTTCAAGCGATAAATGTTTTTGATACCTATGCAAAAATCGGTAACATATTAAGGAATATAGATATTTTTGATATTTTCTTACCTCCTTTATGAGAAGGCTGATATTTTGTTTTAAATTATTAAGTTAAGGAGAGTCGAAAATGCATTCCCCTTACTACAAATAAGTAAGCCATTTCAAATTTTTCATCCTAAATGCCAGACTAGATCTCCCCCCCCCTCATACAGGAAAATAGCAAGGGTATCCCGTTGCTACACGCATACATCTAGACGTGACTTTTGATGAACAACAACAATACATTGTCATAAAATCTAAAGCTGAATTATATAATATGCTAATCAGTGCATGAGATAAATGTAAAAATGATCTAACTAATTAAGGTAAAATTTCAGAAACCAATGAGGTAAAGATATTAATGACTCTCCTCCGTTTGGGAATGCAGATTAAATGCTTTCCAATCATTCAGAATTCAGATTCGTATACGTTCTTCAAATATTTCACAATTCATCAGATACGTGTATTTGCTAAGTTAAAATAAAACATTGCGACTAACAATATCCCATATTTAAAGTATTGTAACTCGAAACCCATCATTGCGTAGATGTAATAAAATACAGATCATTCCCAGCCTGATTAGCGTCATTCGTTATTTCAATGACCCATAAATAGTTTTTAATAGGATTGAAAGTTCCTCTTCAAGATCGTTCGTTTGCTTCGCGTTATTTGTCAAGCCGCCGGACCGTATTCGAAAACGAATGATCCTTCACTTCAGTTCAGGAGGACGGGGCTGAAATGTCAGTGAGGCGAGCGAAAAGTTCCATAAATTGAATGACGGATGGGACCCTACGATCTGATATCAGAAGGAGGCAACAACTCAACCGGAGAGAGATTTTTCATATCAACTTATGAAAAACTCAAAATTCACGAATGCAGAGTAATGGCTTATTGTTGCCATTTACAGCTCTTTGACGCATTAAATACAAATATATTAGGACGATTTATGAAGACGGATGAAGTTGCAGAATCGAAATCCATCTGCTGTAACAAATGTCAGCTCGTTATCTTAATGCAAGAGTAAATATGTATTATTGCAGTACAGATTTTAAAAAAAATTCTCCATTTTTCTTAAAGTTTCATAACTTCGATGAAATTTCTTGTGTCTTAGCGGCACCAATTTTTCAGCCGTTCCAAAGTAAATTGCATTATAAAAACCGAATTCAGACATAAGAAATTTTTGCTTAATATCAAGATTTTTTCAAAATACTTCAAAATATTTGGAACATAACTTTGTAAAAAAAAATCTAAATCTAGCCACGGAACGGGTGAACTCATAATTTATATCTAATTAAATTAGCCTAGTGTCAACAATAGATACAGGGTGAATGAGACGTCACAGCGTAGGGACAGCCATTAATCAGGGAAATATATCTAGGGACAGGCTGTTACAATGATACTTGATGTAGAATTTTTTACCCTCCGACTTCTATGTTATGCCACGAAAACCTAGAAGGGGACCACAGTAAAGATACTAGGGAGCATATCTCATTACTCTGCACGATGATATTTTAGAACTTGGAAAGCGAGATATTTAAAGTATTAAGACCATTAATATGTACCTTATATATTATTGCCATAAAAATACAACTATTTTGCCTATCATTTTGAAGTAGAAATGTTAAATTACGTTTAAAGAAAATTATGTAAATAATTTCTAAATGTAATTTTTATTGATTAAATATTCTTAATTTTGGAAGAATAGACCAATGATATTAAAAAAGGAACATAATTAATTGTAAAAATAATTCTCATTACTCGGTATATTGGCACTGTACTTTTGATACGTATAAAAAAAATTGAGAAATAATCTTCAAATCTCCATCACTGAAAACTCATTTATATTTATGTTTCATGAAACGGTAAATCACACACCACAATTTTGAATTTTATACACATTTAATACTAATTTTATCAATAAAATTTATGTGCTTTCCTTAGCTTTGACAAATTTAATTAGAAGTTTGGAACCTGATAAGCCAATGTAATTGTTTCCTGTAGGATATCTATAAAATAACTCGTGCTATAGCATCATTGGTTGCTGAGTATTTTAAATTAAATTTAATGACTATTTAAACGTTTTAAATCTTCATCCACTTCAATTTATGCTAATAAGCACAACATTTTACAATGTAATATAATCAATTCCATTATTTTACACAAACAATTTTAAGTTAACTTAATTATTTAGAAAGTTTTAAGTTCTTAAATATCTCAGATGATTTCATTCCGTGAAATTGCAACCATTTGCTCGACCGAGATCATGTAATTATAATTGCAATGTTACAAAATAAAATTAATTACTTATAGATTTGCTATTCAATGCGTAAATATCAATCGAGCTGGATATTAATGAAATAAAGTTGTGCATTCTAATTGCTTAAAACAACATGCCCTTCCCCGTGTCCGTCCCCTTTTGTGTGATATTAAATAGTAATGATACACGCGGTGAGTAGAAAATTAGTGTTTGTAAGTCAGATTTAAAATTTACTGAATACAGATTTTGGAACAAATTCTAAGACCACCCAACAAATTCTGTTACGAGTGATACATTTTCCTCCAGGAAATGTGCATTCATTTTCAATTTAATTAACTCAAAACGACTATTTGAATTTGAATGGATCTGTTATGAGCTAAATTTTCTATCCGAGATTATCGCAGTAAACTCCATGCCGTATCATATCTTCTTGTACATTTTTAATATATTGTCCAGTTGGTAAGCAATTCAATTTTGTGAGCAAGTGGAATTGCTAATTTATTTTGTTTACTTCCATAATCATTTGTGAAATTAGTAAACAGGAATAATATTCTATTGCACACTGATTTTATTGGATTATTGATTACCTAACCAACAAGATTGTTTATTTTTGAAATATATTTTTAATCAAATAATTTTTATTTCTAATTTAACCGTAAAATATTTTTTAAATATTAAAATGTATTTTTTTAGTTTTCATTGTAGTTGGTAATTTAGAGACAGATATTCTTATACCATTAAGGGATCCATAAGCTTTAAAAATACAATAATAATACAATTGAATAAGCATTACTCAATAATTTACATTGAAAATTCTGAAGCTCAAAGAAGAACTACACAAAAAGAAAAATGTGGTAAGGATATAAGTTATATATAAAGAGGTTAAAACAAGATCAAATTTGAAATATCTGCTTAAACAAGATATCAATCATTGGCATGGCCAAGTAATTTTAGCGCGTTTTTCACATAATGTATTTTACGATAATGCAACTAATGAACTTTTTACTAACAGAAAGTAGTGTGTACTGTACCACTCCTCTAAATGTACTACTATTGAGCTGAAAAGAAATAATGACACAAATCTGCATCAGCACTATAAAAAAGCAAAAAACTAGCGAAATTCAGGAAAATTTGTAGGAAATTTAAATATGATTCGGCTCATCTAGAACACAAATGCGACCAAATGCCGAAAACCCGAGGTCAATTGGTTGCTTATTGGCTGAGAAAAAAGTACGACAAAATATGGAACGAAGACGAAATTTGCGTCCTAATAGTGCTTTTGTTCCACTACGTGAAAAACGCTCTAAAATCCGAAGCATCTTAGTATCATCAAGAAACACTGTTCTGAGAGTGCGCTGTACTGATTAGGATGTGCACAGCTTTCATCATCGCATTACTTCAACAAAGGGAACAAGTAGGGCAGCAACTGTTTGGAATCTTTGAAGGTATGCAAATAAACATGCATGCCTTTTATCTAGACAAAAGAAAGCTATAGTGCTATTTCTTAGATAGTCTGCTGTCTGAGTTAACCTAGTGGTCATGGTCACGAACCCGTGTCCGGTGTTTCGTGGGTACAAGTTCTGGTGCCACTGACGACCAACGTGTAGATAGAGAAGATGCGTGTTAAATCTCTCGAGCTCAAAGTCCTCCCTTTCGCTTGGTGTGATAGTTTGGAGAAAGGGTTCTATCTCAAATAACGTCCTCATCACTTGACCAAATTTCGAAATTTCGAGGCCGTCGTCAACAGCCCTCGTGTTGCTTTAGCGTGCTACGTTTTAATGTAATTCTTACTCTGGAGTAATCTAGGATGTTATAGGTGTAACTCTCCCAAAGTTTATCTCTTGATCTTTCTTTTTAATATGACAGTTGCTTGGCATTTAAGGTCATACAGATTTGGGTCAATATAGACATATAACCAACTTGTCTTTCATGAAACCTTATTAGCCATTCAGACAAAGCAGGCAGCCGGTAGCGACACCTACAATATGTTTAAATGAGGAAATTGTTCAGCCAGTTTCTCATACACAAATTGCATTTGAACGTTGTTTCCTGGATAAATTTGTTGTGATGCTTCGTGTGTATATATATATAAGAAGCAGAAATGCGTACCAGAGTACGCTTCTGACTTTGATAGAGATCGAATTGTAGCGTACTGGAATTGCTGTTTATCGTATCGCAGTTTTGCTACTCGCGTCGACCGAGATCCAATGACTGCTGGCAGAATATAAAATCATTGGGTTCAGGACGGAAATACGGAACATCGTGGTAGATCTCAACGGCCCCCAATCAATAGCAGCCGAGAAGATAGGCATGTTACCCGCATGGACTTAATGGATCGTGCAGCTACGTCAAGAGTCCTGGGGTCGTTTGCAAGACATTAAGTGTTTGCTGGAACAGTTCGATGACGTTTGCAGCAGCACGGACTCTCAGCTCGGAGACCATGGTGCGGCTACCCTTGACGCTACATCACAGACCGGAGCGTTTTCAATTGTGTGTTCAACGACGAACCTGGGTGCATGAATGGCGAGACGTCATTTTTTCAAATGAATCTAGGTTCTGTTTACAGCATCATTATGATCGTATCCGTGTTTGACGGCATCGGGGGGGAAAGTATATTGGCAGCCTTCCTTCGTCATCGTATGGCCGTGGTGGCCGAGTAGTCTAGGCATCAGATCATGGCTAACGTGTCATGAGTTCGATTCTAGTACCACTAAAGATCCGCCGTGTAGGGGAGCGATGCACGTTAAATCTGTCTAGAGCTCAAACGTCCTCCTATTTTTGTGGTGTGGTAGTTAGGAGAGGGGGGTGCCAGCTCAGGTGTCGTCCGCGTCACTTGACCATGGTTCAAAATTACGCGGACCGTCGCCAAAGCCCTCGTGTTGCTAATCAGTGCGACGTTAATATTCTCTCACTCACTCACTCCTTCGTCATCGTCATTCTCGCCCATCACCTAGCGTGAGGGTATGGGGTACTATTGGTGGTATGGGGTGCACGTCTAGGTTACCTCTTGTTCGTATTGATGGCACATTAAATAGTGCACGTTATATTTCTGGTGTGTTAAGACCCGTGGCTCTACACTTAATTTGAGTCCTGTGAAACCTTACGTTTCAGCAGAATCATGCACGACCGCATGTTGCAGGTATTCTACGGACCTTCCTTGATAAGGAAAATGTTTGGCTGTTGTCCTGGCGTGCACGTTTACAAGATTTCTCGCCAATAAAAAACGTCTGATCCATGGTTGCTGAAAGATTGGATCGTCATGATACGTCAGTCACTACGGTTGATGAGCTGTGGCATCGTGTTGAAGATACATGGCCATTTGTACCTCTACATGCTATCCAATATCTGTTTGACTCAATGTCCAGGCATATAAGTGCTGTTATTACTGGTGGAGGGGGTTGTTCTGGGTACTGATTTCTCAAGATTTATGCACTCAGATTTAATCAAAATCTAATCACTTGTTTTTTTCATTATAATATATTTGTTCAATAAATATATCATTTATGTATCTGCATTTCTTCCTGGTGTAACAATCTTAATGGCCAGTAGTGTAATGCAACAATATTTGTAAATAAAACGAAAAATGACTCGTAAGTAAAATTAATAGTAACTCAATTTAGATCACTGTAGTTCGTATATTTTGAGTATTTGTTCAAAATTTTATAAATACACAGAAATTGGCATTATGCACTGTAAAAATAGATGTTTTAGTACTACAAATTTACTTATAAATTTAGTTAATATTTATTTTTATTCTTGTCTTATTTCTTGAATGTTACAAATGAGAGTTTACTGCTTCGGTTCTTTGAGTTGCTTATACATTAGTGAAAAGTAATTAAGAAATAAAGTACTTTTTCAACATATAGCCATGTAACAGATAAAAAGAAAGACTTTTTGCAATCATTAAAAGAAAAGCCAATTCAGTAGAAAAATGATTAATATGCAAAGATTAAGAGCATAACGTCTGAATGCACACAAAACTCGTGCAGTCGTAGTGCTCAGCGAAAGCTACTTTAAAAAAAGGAAAGGGCACTTCCACACATTATCTGCAACTGAAAATGAGATCGTAGTGTAATATGGCTACAAAAGACAATGTGGATACATTTGAAATGATTAGTAAGTTCGAGATGAGGATTAGAGGATGTTTTGAAAGAGTTTAGAATGGAAAAAATGTATAACGAGCCTGGAAAGATTTTCAAAGGACATATACAACTTCTAAGAACGATTTGTGATCTGCCAAGAACAAAGCTATGACCTATATATCGTCATACACGCGCAGAGATAATGAAACCACACACCACACGCACGCACGCACGCACGCACACAGTGGACAGCATTGCTTAGTAGCTGTGTATGGCTGTGGATGTGTAGCTGGACGACAGGTGTCTCGATTTCTGTAGTCAAACTCATCCGAAAAGATAGTCTGTTTTCTCACTATCCTGAATTCCACAGATCATTGACAATAGTTTATTGGCGATTACTTTTACAATGATGTAATAAATAAAAATACTGGATATCTTATGTATGGAAAACTTCGATTTCTTTATGGATTAGAGTTGTTTCAGTGTGACTTTCTGTGTCTCTTGATATGACGAGAAAAAGAAAGGTATGCTTTCATCTCTTTAACATCAGGGAATTAAACTGTTGGGCTGGTCCCGGTATGCTTATGTGGGGATGCATTATGATGAATGGTTGGATCGAACTCCACATTTCCAACAAAGGTTCACATACCGTTACAGTAATTTAGTTGTCTTGCTCCTTGGATTTCTGTACCAGTGTTTCATATTTTTGTTTTCATGGATGACAGTGCATAACCACATATGTATGATGCTGTTCAGGAGTTTCTAAGAAATGAAAACTGTACATCAAGAACAACCCACGAGTCGTGCAGTTTCGGAAATACTTGTTCCGAGCCTTAGAGCTATTACAATCTGCCCTCTGTCAAAGTCGCTTAGATCCGCTGCCTTTCCCATCACACACAGAAGTAAATGAAAGAATGAATCTTCAGACTCTCCAGCAGCAGTTAAATACCACTTTCTCCTGATCACGTACGTGCCTTCCACATCATCCAGGCGAGTTCATTGCAAAACGTAGGGGTGGTCATAATGTTTTGGCTCTTGAGTGTATATTATCCCAACGACAAATGATACTATACTAATGAAATATTTTATCACTATATCTGAAAAGCATTCTGAATTTACGGATAAATATTCTCTATTGCTATAAAATCAATATTTCACAAATATAATTAAAAAAAACTTTTTTTAAGTGTTTGTAATGAATGGCAGTTTCAGGAATTGTGATATTTAATGCATAATACGATTTTGAATCCTTTATATTTTAAAGACTTTTCTATGGAATATGAATATCTTAGGGTGATATTGAAGTCGGATATTAAAATACCAGAGCGCAGATGTCCTCCTCATTTTTCCACTACAGTTCAAATACACAAGATGCGTTGCCAATAACATTCTTTTTGTTTAATCTGACATTAATTAAAAATATCTAACCAAGACCACTAATTCCCTGAAATATTTTGTCAAATACAAACGTTTGGTGCAATTTTGAATGTTTGGTAATTGTTTAAAAGTCGAACTTTCTTTTATCTGATGTCTCGAATAGATTGCACAATCAAGAGAGTTAATATTTGCAGTAAATGATATATGATAAAATACATTACTCTAAAATATTTCTTTTCTTATTAAATTCCACGGAGATATGAGAACGTGAATCAGAATGTAATTATAACTTTCTAAAATTAAAAGATTAATTAGTAGAAATTTGTATTAAACTATATATATATAACATTGCTTAATCATATGAAAGGAGAGGTTAAACATTCGAAGACAAATAATGCAATTAAAATAACTGTTTGATTTAATCGCTCTTGAAATTATTGTTTAGCTTAGCTTAAGAGAAGTTTATATTCATTTTACTCTCATATTTATTTACGTAATTTGATTTGGCATGTCTTTTGAAATCAGAAAAATGAAAAGATACACAGGAAAACTTTAACGAGGGCTGTTTTTAAGTAAGGTCCGTTTGTTTTCGAAAAAAAAACAACTACAAAATTTTCTTTCAAAAAACCTTTATTTTAGGATTGTGCACACTTTTCCTATTTTTCTACATAGTTGCCGACTTTATTAATGCAGTTGTCACATCTTAGAACTAAGTTTTGAAAACCCTCTTAAAGAAGTCTGCCTTCTGGTTGGACAGCCAAGAGTTCACGGTCACTTTCACTTCTTCGTTGTCACTGAAGCGCTTCCCGCAAAGACTGTGTTTGAGGAGGAAACGGAGGAAATCGCTGGAAGCAAGGTCCGGCCTGTATGGTGCATGCTAAAGATTTGAGTAAATCCCTAGTCATTCGAGAAGCGTGAGGCTCTCATCCTTAAAATTCCAGACTCATTTTCGAAATTTTCTGTCACTCATTGCTTCATTGTCATGAACTTCTGTTATTTGGCGATGAATGTCTGCAGCCGACGTGTTTCTCACTGTCGAAAAATGGATAACAGACCTATCTCCAACTTGGCATGCGTTTCAAACACCTTAAACATTTTAAAGACGCACAACGAAGCTTACACGACTGATACAGAGCTGGAAATGGCACGAGTGTATTCGCAAAGGATGCTGGTCCGTGACTCAAAGACTCGTTGCGGCATACTCGTGAACTAGGGAACCATACGCGCCAACAAACCTTATTTAAACAATAACCCTCGTATTATTCTGTTCAATTATTTTGTGAATCATGGGTTCGAATTTTACTGTCACTAATGACCTGCCGTGTAGAAAAGATGATGCACTCTAAATCTTTCGAGGCTGAATGCTCTTATGTCGGCGTGGTGTAAGAGTTTGGAGAATGGGATAAAGGCACTTTTGTCTTAATACTTTGAACATAGCTCAAAATTACATGGTCCGGCACCAATAGCTCCCGTGAAGCTTCTGACGTTAATAAACAATAGGTTAATAATTTCGTGCGATATTATTGTGCTTTGAAAATAGTACACGACACACGTATGAAATATTTCTCTACATGATTAAAACCTTACGATTGTTACAAAATTATTTGAAATATATATTTCAAATTAAATTTCCTTTTGATGAAAAATTGGGATTTTTTAAGTTTTATTCTAAGTCCAACTGAAAAGCAATGCAAGGCCATTGGCAAAGGATTTTAAAATTTTGGATATCGGTCAAGCGACGAGGTCCACTCATCAGATTTTTATACCACATTAACGTGATGACTTTGTTCCTAGACAGATTTAACATGCATCAGCTCATCTGCACGCACTTCTTCAGAAGAATCATAACTCGACAGCCCTTGGAAATGTTTTTCAAATAATCTGAGTAATTTTATTTTAGCCTTAAAGGATTTTAAGGGGCATTTCAAAAATAGAATTTGTCAAGAAGGTTTCATAGTAATTTCTAATTGCATTGTGCATATAATAATTACACTTTTTCTTACTTCTATCTATAAGTATGCTGGGAATGTTATAAATGTCAACAATGTATCGATAAATTTAGTAAAACCACTCAATCCTCCTTTATATTTACAATAATTCTGGTCAAAATTAATATCATAATTGTGAAATCCAGACAAGGATTTTTATAACATAATTCTTGAAGTATGTCTAATTTCTGTGATCAAATACCACATAAATTAAAATCCATTCTATGGGAAATTTAATCATGATGCATGACTGAACTTCAATTGATCTCAGACTCATGAAATAGTTGCAGTTTGGTAGATCTACATTCTAAACTAATTGAACAAGTTGCTAAACTATTAAAACAAGCCATTCTCAAAATTAACGAAAAGTGCAAATTTATTTCTGTTATTGTATTCACAAACATCCTTTTTAGTAATTTTCTAAATCTCATTTCCCCCTTAGAGTAAATTTAAAGGATACATAGTAACAAATAAAACATACGGCTTTCAGGTATGACGTTGTAAACAAACGATTCTTTTGTCAATACAGTTCAATACCATAAGTCTTTTCACGCCATTTGGTACTAGTAGCTGCTCAGTACGAGAGACTAGCAGCTTCTGTCCTGGTTCGCTTTCGACAATGGACAATTGGACATTCAAAATATAATTTGTCTTTGAATGCAGAAAGAACGAGAACGCAGCATTCTGAATTTAGATATTCAGAATAGCTGGGAAATTTCCTATTGCTTAGAAAATAGGTCCTCATTTTCTGAAAGGCTACTGTTTCCAAGTGTTATGAGCTTCAATAACATGTAAAAGATGTTAAAGTCTGATTATAATGAGCTATAGTCAAATTAGTGACACAGAAAAGACGCAAAAACGTTATTTGTTAAATATAATTGTACACAATTACTTAATATTAGTTCACAAGCAAGAGATGAAAAAAAGAATGTTCTAAAGTAACAATATTCTAAAATTTTCTTTTCTTATATGTACTAAAAAATTGCTTTCAAATCCTAAAAGTCTATATTAAATACCAATTGTAATGATATTAAATGAAACAAATAGTTGTAATTCGGAAATATTTAATAATATTATAGTCATTTTTTGAAAATATCTTACATTTCATCAAAGATTAGTCTAGACAAGAAGAAAAAAGAGATGATTACATTCATGTTATAATTGGAATTCTCATCCGAATAAGCTATTTTTACGTCCATATTTGGTCTTGAAAACTTTAAGCAAATTTTAGTTATATCACCCGTCTTCCAGAAAGAAGGTTAGATTTTAATAACAATTAAGAAATCAGTACTTTAAGAATTGGTGACTATTTAGAGCGTGAATTTAAGCAAATCAATTTCATCAAAGAGAAATACATAAAAACTCTTCTCTTTGATTTCTGAATTATATATATATATATATATGTATATATATACATATATATATATACATAATAGAGTCAAAATTTCATGGAATAGGTCAATTACAAATTATTAAAAAATAGAATAATAATTTAATCAAATTGGTTTTAAAAGTATTGCTCTTCTGTATCCATACACTTGTTGTACGTTTCGTGTCACTGTTCAAAATTTTCCTGAATCAATTTTTGAGAGGTTCTGCAGTTGCTTCGTCATATTTTGGATCATCTCATCGTAATACCCAAAATGATGTCCTTTAATTTAATTTTAAACTATGGAAACAGGTAAAAGTTTTTTAGTGCTGGAACCTTTTCTGTATGCTTTCTTCAGCATCTCGAGCACCTCAGAAGGTGATTTCTCGAGCAAAACCCATCCAAAAGCCCTTGTGTATCTGAACAATGTGACATTAATATTCTCTCACTCACTCGAACAAAACATAGAATTTGATGTTTCTACTCTGTTCCAAACGACATTGCAAAATCCGACGAAAGAAAAATTAACCTTGTCAGAAAGGATCTGCATCTAGCAGCCTCAGTATAGGAAATTAATTCCAGATGATTGGGTGTTTTAATTATTAGTATTGCAAAATCCTTGGAATAGATATCCCCAACCCCCTTGAATAGCAACCCCTCCAACCAGCCCCTTTGTGAACGTAGGTGACCGTTCCGGGAACTTTTTGATTCTAGTATATATATATATATATAATATATAAAAGTGTGAGGTACTAAAAGTAACCTTCACGTTATTTTTTCCAACAGAAACATTATTACAAAATAAAAACACTTCAGGGCATCATGATCTATACACCTTCAACTATTTTCCGACCTATTCACCACCAACATTAAGGTTATTTGTCGTAGCGTGAAATCTCTGTTTGAATAAATGCCTGTAGAAAAACTTGGTGCCTGAGACGCAAGAAATTGTCGCCCAACGTGCTCCACCTCAACGTGGAGGAGTTTTTTACTTACAGGTGAACTAGTATGCTTCTACGTCATTGAGGTGGCCTTCGTTTTGAAGGTAAAGTTTTGTACCCATATCTCATCGCATGTATTGATCCTAAACGGGAACTGATATCTTTCTTGCTTGATCTGCGGTAAGGGAACCAGGACATTATACACATTCAAAAAATCAATTTTTCAATTTTAAATTTAAAAAATAGTGCATATTTTTCTGAATCTAAAAATGTATGACACTTATATGTTCGTTGATAAAATAATCTTATAAGATATGTAAAAGTAATTGACAAAACTCTCAACAATTGCTTACAAATAATGATATAATATAATTTATTATATTATATTATTTTATATATATATATTTTTTTTTGAAAAAAAAACTAGTTATACATGGAGAAAAAGAAAAAAAATCAAGGTTTTCAAATTTTTAAAGTTTTATAGTTTTTTCAGAGAAATTATACATTTATTTTATCAAAAAACTATTTGACTATATTTTGTCCATGGTTTTATATATGTATGTTCAATATTTTATATATCCAAGAAATAGTTTTATAAAAAAATGGTACCGAAATGAAAATATGTTTGATAAAATTATATTCATTATCAGCTATAAAGTAGGAAAAAAACCCTTTTAAATTAAAAATTACTCTTGTAATTCTAATTTTTTTAACTAAAAAAATATTAGTGTATTTCTACAGAATGATTAAAATATCTTTATTAAGATCACAAAAAAAAAAAAAATCAAAGTTCTATTGAAAATTTTTAAAGATATATGTTCTATAAACAAAGAGTCTTGTTTTTGGAGTTTTATTGTTTCGAGCATGTCCTGGTACCCCCCCCCCCCCTATGATCCAGTGATTCAAATTCTTGCACACTTCTGATCCATGGTCAGGTTTTTGGCACCCATATTGCAGACACTTTTCAGACCCCAATACATCATAGAATATGTGTGATAACGTTCGGTTCTCTCTTACCTCGGCACCCTCTTGTCTACCTGTAAACCCGGCTAGATGTGTAGGAGGAACAGAATAATCCACAGACATGATTTCCAATCTAATTACTTTATTAATTCTTATTAACAATTATCAAGCAGACACAATACAATTCTAATTAAGGTTTATGATTTATAGTAGAGTGCGGAGGTGAGATTCTATAACACGGAATACTACTACAGACTCTCAACTGAATCTAAGACAGCTTAAATACGCTCTATTACAACTACGTCGCACACTAATAACTAGCTTCTACTTTTAATCAAATGCACAGTACCTGAACCTTTAATGCATCGGATCCTACACTGGAAACTTCCAGGCACTCTCTTCGGCTTGATCAAATGACATTGGCTGCACGCTCTGTAATCTGTAACTAATTCCACTGCTTTTCAATCTTTAACTAACAACTAATTCTCAAACTTATGATAACTCCTATTTGCACACATCTAACGTATCAACTTCAGCGTGTCAACAACAACTTGTCAACAAATCACTTCCTTCCTTTCTTTCTTCCTTACTGCGAACTCGCGAAAACCGAATTTATATAATGTACCTCATTTACATAAATCATGTTTGCTTACTCGATAAAAGTTGGTTGAATTAAATATTTTGCTTAAAGAGATAAGAAGGAATTAGTGGAACCGCGTATGGATCCGTCACATATGTTCTGAGTAAAAGAACTGTCAATAGCGCGACTCTGGCACCGTTATGGGTCTATCCGCTAACATTATGTCATGCACTCTAGGAATGTTTTCATTCGTGAATGCGGAGGTATGTCCATTTCGAACTCCATCATCCACTCATTACCTTTCTTCACTGAGCATGCAACACCAGTGACCAACCATTTGACATGACCTCTTCACTATATATATTCCTCAGGTATACTTGGATGTAGGAAAAACTTCACACTCTTAGACCGGATAGCAGCACACACTTTCATTGGCGTTGTAAATGTTCGATTGTCTGTCATCATGATTAGTATTTGAACAAAATCGAGTAGTTTAGTCTGCTGCTACTCTCTCTTCTTCGAAACTCTACGCTGATACTCCTTCCATTGTTTAAACAGCAATAAATGCTGTTTCCTTTTGTCCTTGTTTGTTTCATCTAGTCCACCATCTTGTCTAGCAAACCAAAAAAAAAAAAAACGAAACTTAATCGTTCTTTGTATGAAAAATGTATAATTTCTCAAAATTTCACTCATATAAAATTATTAGCATTATTTTGAAAATAATATTTGAAATTTAATTATGGAAATAGAATTATTTTCTTAATACAGTTATTGTAATATTTTTTAGCAACTGAAAAGAAAATGTTTTTGTCATCGCACGTGATTAGCTATCTTTCTTTCATGACAAATGATTGCCAAGGGAAGGATTTCATCTCCAAATGAAGGAACGTAAATATGGAGAACAAAACTCCGTCAACTCTCTTGCATGTAATTTTCTTTTTTTTTTGTTTCTCTATTCTCTTCCTCCAATACATCTTCCTCTTCTTTTCATTTCATTTTAATAATTTAGAAGAGCCAGGAAAACAAGAATAGATGATAAAGAAAGAGCGCGCAAAAACTGCTATGTTTTCCCCACCTTCCTTCTTTCCTCTTCATCGAATGCAGTTATTACGATAAAAGAAGAGACAAGAAAGAAAAACGCTTTTAAAAACAACAACAAAACTGAAATAATAGATTTTTTTCCATGGGGAAGGGAGGAAATAGAAGCGTTTTCTTCGACGAAGCAGAAAGGAGATGTGAAGAGTCAAAGGTAAAAAAGATTAAGATTTTAGAAATGTCTCTTTTGTCTCGTTATTTTCGTGATGGCAGCTGTCCTGTGCCGGATTCCCGGACTTCATCAAATAAAGATTTCCAAGATCGATCTCTTCATTCTTTTTACCGAGGAATTCCATCTGCACTCTCCTCCCTCTTTTACTCGGACGTCATCAAATCAGCAGAGACAAATAATTCTACACGAGAAGAGAAGATGAGGTTCCATTTTTCCAGAAGAGTGAATGTCCAAAATGTTATTCTTATAGGATTATTATCATCTCGAAGATTTTTTTTCAAATTTCTGAATATTTTGTTAGATTTTCTTACAATATAAGTCCTTATACCAGTATTTCTCAAAGTTTCAATATTTGCGACCCAATATCCAATCGTAATTTTCATCACCCTCCATACAATAACAATGTATTGAATTCAATAGTACTGCACTTTGACGCTAAAAGCACAATACGACTTTAACTTCTTAAGTGCCATTGGTGTATATAAACGTCAGTGAAAGCGTTAATTGTCCCGGACGTCTATAAACGTCTTTCCAAAGTACGGTCTTTTCTGTGCACGGCTATCCATAAAATTATTCCTAAGGTTTTAGAATGCAGTAAAATGACCTTGACAGTGTATGTGAAGGATATAGTTATTTCAGAGGTTTTGCTTACATATTCCTTTTCTCTCCCTCAACCCCTTCAATGCATCACATATGCATACCTACGGGGAAAACGGTGGCATTGCGTAAGTTTAAATCGGCTGCTAAGGGATTAATTATAAACCGTACAAATTATCAGGATAAGTTTTAATTTTTGTATGTTATTTTATATATGACAAGCTCATGGGGTCACTGGTTGTTATTAAACTTGTTCTTGATTTAGTACTGTGTTAAATTAATTATAAAGTACATTGTGCAGTACTGATTCATTTATAAGTGTATTATATCAGTGTAAATGTGCATTTAATTTTTTGTATTTTGTCTGTTTAATTTCAGTAAATAAATAGCTTTTTAAAATAATCTTTTGTTTTAGACTTTTCAATATGCTTGCGCCCCTCTCCTAGAGTTATGATGCCCTTAGGAAGACGCGCCCCACAGTTTGAGAAACGCTGCCGTAAACAAGTTGATTTTGTAGAAAAAGGAAACTAACATGTGCTAATGTTATATTTACCGCAATGAGTTAATAAGATGCGTGAAGATAATTTCGTGTAGACTTAACTCTATAAATTTGTCTATTAAGGCGGTTATGTTCATGCAAAATTGTCTGACGTTGCAGAGGAGCAGTTGTGTTGAGTCCAGATGTGACCCTAAAGAGCCTCGCTGTGTCGCAGGAGTGCTGCAGGTTAAATCTGTCGAGGCTCAAGTTCCTCACGTTCACGTAGTGGGGTAGCCTGTAGAGTGAGGGATGAGTTTTGGTATATTTTCGTTATCTAATTGTTTAAAATTAAGAGGTCAGACACAAAGAGAACTTTTGTATTGCTTCTAATTATAATGTCATTTTAAAAAATGAATCTAGCAATTAATTGCCTCTAGCAATTAACCTCCTCGTCATGTTGGTTTAAGTTAAGATCTCCCTCATTATTATAATTCTCTGGAGAATCTGAACGCAGCATGGAGGAGAACTCATTGAATCAAACTCGAAATAGATTAGAAGAAAAAAAATTGCAGCAATTTATTTTAATTTAAAATGACTTAAGGAAAAATTACCCGATATGCAGACAAGACAGGTTACAGGACATGAATAAATTCAGTGATTTTCCAAACGAGATATAACTCCTTAGCCGTGACGATTGAAATACTGCGTTACGTTAAATTGCAATAGCTGAAATGACTGAGTAAAATTGGTGTAAACTGGCGCGAATCATTATGTGGCAATATCGGTAATCATCTGCATTCATTTATCTATCTCACTGATTATTTATATCAACAGCCGACAGTTGAAATTGCAACACCAGGAAAGAATGATCTGGCAAATGTCAAAATCACATGAAAGGAAGAAGAAGTTATAATATGCAAATGATTAGTATTCCAATGCATTTAGACGACGTAGGAGGGAGAAATGACAGCTGAAGTATCAGATAAAAGAAAAGTTGTACTGAGGATTTCTGTTTCGGAAAGCGTTTTTCAAGATCAGAGTTTACTCA